>JBCNJP010008014.1:0-45552 GCA_039602395.1 Deinandra increscens subsp. villosa
TTCGTGTTTTCGTTCATATATATGATCAAGAAACATTATTAATTATAACAAATTAACTTTGGTTTTCATTTTTACATGTGCACAGGACTTAAAAAGTTATCAAGTTTGAAGAAGTTGGAGATGTTGAACCTTAGTAGTAATTATATAGAAACCAACATCTTTCCTTCACTGAGTGGTCTCACTTCCCTCAAAATTTTAGATCTCAGTTTCATTAATGGATATTATGGCTATTTATATTCCGAAGTACCTACTTATGGTATGACGTTTGTCTCTTAACCCTATAGTTATTATTACAATATGCATTTAGCATATAGAGATTAATAATACCAATTAATTCACTTCTATGTATTACAGAAATTTTTGAGTTGGCAGCTTTGGAAAACTTGGAGATACTACTTCTACAACACTGTGGATTTCATGGCACCTTAGAAATGCAAGGTAATAGTAGTTATACATAGATCATCTTAAATTCATTGTCATAAACTAACAACATGTGAGATTCTATGTGATGCTAAACAAGGGCAAACGAAGTATATATATAAGGGGTCGGGGTACCCTATCTCTCCCATCTTTTCACTTAAAAGTATCAACTTCGTGTAGTTTGTCAAAAAATTTTAAATATGTGTATATACATTTGCATGGAATTACATTATTAAATGAGTTAATCAAATCTTAGACGCTAGCTACAATTAACATATTTTTTTTTTCATTTTTCCTTGTCAATTTTTCCCTTTTGTAGTCTATTTGATCTTTATTTATTTAAATCTATTCTAAGAACCAAAATTTTAACATATACTAAATTATACTAAAAAGTTAGCTCTTTTCCAAATACATATACATATATATATATATATATATATATATATATATATATATATATATATATATATATAAACGAGATGGTTACCACCCCGCGCGTTGCTGTGGGGTTTAATTTATATAATGAACGAAAGTAAAAAAATTAAGTGGTATAAAACGTAAAAGTCTAAAAGTCTCGTGGTGAAAGTATAAAACTATAACGAAAGTTAAAAAGTTAAGGGATATAAAACGTAAAAGTCTAAAAGTCTCGTGGTGCACGGCGTTGAATTTATATGCTCAACGAAAGTTAAAAAGTTAGGGGTATAAAACGTAAAAGTCTAAAAGTCTCGTGATGAAAGTATAAACTATAAAAGTATACTAAAAGCGAAAATAGAAAAGTTAAAAATTTCGTGGTCAAAGAAGAACACAACAAAACTTAAAACAAAAAAAAAAGTTTTAAAAGTTAGAGAGTTAAAAAGTTAAAGGTATAAAACGTAAAAGTTCAAAAGTCTTGTGGTATAAGTATACTAAAAACAAAAATAAAATGTTAAAAGTTTCGTGGCCAAAGTAAAATATAACAAAACTTAAAACAAAAAAAAACTTTGACGAAGTATAAAACTATGAAAAAAGTCATCGTCAAAGTAAAAAACTCTAAAAGTATACTAAAAATGAAATTAGTCGAATAAAAAACGAAAGTTAAAAAGTTAAGGGGTATAAAACGTAAAATTCTCGTGATGAAAGTATAAAATATAAAAGTATACTAAAAACGAAAGTAGAAAAGTTAAAAGTTTCGTGGCCAAAGTAGAAGACAACAAAACTTAAAACAAAAGCAAAAAAAAAAACTTTAAAAGTTTGAGGGTAGAAAACGTAAAATTATGAAACATATGTGGCCAAACTATGAAAACCGAAAGTTTGCTATTTCATTAAAAAACAAATTGTAAAAGTTTAGGGGTAGAAAACGTCAAAGCACCAAAGTCACGTGGCCAAACTATGAGAAACGAAAACATCACTATTCATCCTCAATTTCTATTGTATATATATATAATATTGCTTTGTAGTATTTTTTTTGGCTTTTTTTTGTGGTTAGATCTATTCAAGAACTAAATTTTTAAGAGATATTACAAACTTATTAATATACTAAATTATATAAAAAATTAGTTTTTTTTAAATGCATATATATCCAATAGAGGAACAAAATTTAAGATGAAATTGGATGTTCTATGATGATTAGTATTCATTAAACTTCGTTAATTTCAAATATTTTTCGATATTATATCTATTTGAAGTTAATTTATAAAATAATAATCACATAACCAGTTCATATATACTTTATCTACCACACTTAATTTTGAAACAATTTAACACATGTAAAAAAGTCGACTGATTTTAATGATTTTTTTAAAGAAACTTTTGTAAATCATTGAAAAACCCGAGAACTATTTAAATAAGATCTTGTACTTTTTATATCGTATAACGATCAAAGTTATTTAATAACACAACAAGAAAAATACTATCCATTTCATATAAATAAATATACAAGATGTTTTCATTAATATTTTACAGGTACTAAAACCTTAATTTCATCCATAACCACAGGTACCACAAATCTTTCATCAAACCGGTTCAATAAAAGCCTCATAACATCTTTAAGATCTCTTCCATCACTCAAAACTCTAGATCTCCGAAACAATGAGCTAACTGGATCATTTCCCTCTCAAGGTATGTTCTATATCCAGATTAATTAAATGATATTTATGGATGCTATTATTATACACGTGTATATCTTAATGTGACATTATAAAAATGCAAACAAACATAAAGAGAGGTCGCACAAAGTGATCATCTATATATTAGTACTGGTAGGTATCTCACGGGGTACAACTTGAAAGAAACAATGAACCAACCCGGACCTGCCCCAAACAAACACAATCGGCCGGTTCGATTTTTTGCTTTTAGTCTTATTTGGTTTTTGTCCTGTCTGGTTAATTCAGTTTGGTCCTTGACTCATCATCATCATCCCAGGAGGGAGGCTCCTTACGTTCTGATCCGAGAAGACAAATCAACCAACCCAGAACGGACCGAGACTGGCCCAAAATGGACAAAACCAGTCACTTGATTTTACGTCTTTATTTTCTTGGGACGCGGTTCGGTTCGGTCCAGATTGATTTGATCCTTAATGCATTAACACTCTATATACATTGTCAATAATTTAAAATTTTTACTTCAATATATAATTGTGATTGTATATTTTGACTACAGTACATTTAATTTTTTTATTTATATAGTTTGATTGTATTTTAGAACAATACGACGTTAAATTGTTTTCAAATAAAATGGCTTAATTACATGAAATATGTGTAAATGATTCAGATCATAGTATAGTATATATATATATAGTATATAATAAATATGCGTAAAAATAAATAATGTACTATCTAAAATTTATAGTACATGCATTTGTTTTATTTTATATGACCATTGTTTTATTTTATATGACAGCACTAAGTCATTTCTCTAACCTTGAAAGGTTAGATTTATCTTTCAATTCCTTCAATGACACAGCAAGTATTGAAGGTAAACCAACAATCAAACCGTTAATTTTGGAACGACGTTTATCTTTCAATTCGTCCATTATTGCATGCATATAGCGACAAGGCCTTGTTTTTCTAATAATTCTTTTTATAGATTGTAAGAGCTTAATGAAATTGAAGAAGCTAGTGAGTGTATCTCTTGGTGATAATCTGTTCAACAAGAGCATCATATCATGCCTAAACTTCCTCCCATCACTCAACAATCTTGATCTTAGTCGTTCTAGATATTTAGGAAGTTCCTTTCCAATGCAAGGCATGTACATTTCTTATGATATATATCCTCATCATCATATATTTAGAAAACATAAATCTCATATTTATTATTACTTACTACAATGCATTGATCGAGTTACAGAATTATCTTCCTTGAGAGAGTTAAAGACACTAGACTTAAGCGGGTGTGGCTTTGAATCATTCCCGATAAATGGTAATTAAGTTGTTAAAATGTGGTTCTAAATGCTATATATTACATCCCTAAGACTTATTTCTTTCAAGAATTGATTTGTTTATGTCATGTACATGATAATATTGAATCGACTAATTCAGAGCTCCCTAATTCACATGGCTTGGAAGTCCTCCTCTTGAGGGGCAATTATTTCAATGGAACATTGCCAATGAAAGGTACTATAATATTCTTGTCATGCATTTTTTTCATAGAACTAGCTTCATCATATATTTAGAAAAATAATCTCATATTTACTATTATTTAATTATTATTTGCATTGACTTACAGCATTATCTTCCTTGAGAGAGTTAAAGACACTAGACTTAAGCTATGTGTGGCTTTGAATCATTCCCGACAAATGGTTAGATTGTTAAAATGCCTAAGATTTATTTCTTTGATGAATTGTCTTATTTTTAGTCAAGTGGTTATCAAATTGTCTCGTATATATGCATGCCTTTTCAGAGCTCCTTAATTTACATGGCTTGGAAGTCCTCCTCTTGAGATTCAATAATTTCAATGGAACATTGCCGAAGAAAGGTATATTTTTTGTTCATGAAGATTTTTTTTACAGTCCGCTTTACAATCCATCATGACTATATATGTACTATACTAGTTGTTGATGCATGTTTTAATATGTTTCCTAGCTATATGGATCATGTGCAATTAATAACAACTTCACTTGAAACATTTTGGAACAAACAAATATATTGTTTTGGAAATGTTTTTATGTTTTAAATTATCGGATAACTTGATAGAAAATGATCTTTCAGAAAAGGCAAATATATATAGCACTTAATTGGAAATTCAAAAATTACGAATAATAATGGCAGAAGACTATAAACAGGAATGAGTTAATATTTTAAAAAAAAAATTGACAAGAAACTAATTGAAAATATGTGTGTTCTAACTTCTTGAATGACGGATCCAGAAACTTTTATCAGCGGGGGCAAAAAAATAAGTCAGCTAAAAATGAGTTGGGTCAAGTCGGTTCAAAACGAGCGGTCAAATTTTTCGGGTCAAGTCGGTTCAAAATGAGCCTCTCAAAACGGGTTGATTCGGAACAAGTAGGCAAAAATAGAAACGGGTTGATTCGGAACAAGTAGGCAAAAATATAAAGGAAAAGATAATTCATTCTTCATATACTTAACGGATAGTACAAACTATCAGTATGTATTAACTAGATGATATATTGAAGAGCTTAATGGCATATTTGGATACACATAAATATAATTAATTAAAAACAATACAATTTTATAAGTAAAATATAAAAACACTGAAAAAGTAAAATGAAAAAAAAGACAGGGGAGTGTTTCTATCAATTAACTCACTATATATGAGATATTTAAAAATTTTAATTAGTTGTAATTATTAGATAATTTGAGTTTTAAGTCAAGAGTTATTTAAAAATCAAATTCAACTAAACTAAAAGGTTTAATTTGTAAAGTTTGCTATTTAAAAGGGGTTCAAATAAAAAAATTCTTTTAATTACCAAAATCAAACGTATCTTTTGTCATTTCCAAAGCATTTTAATATTTAATTATTTATCTTCTTCTTCTTCATTTGTTTTTTCTCTCTCTTAACTTCCATGGCTTTTACCTGCAAATTAAAAAATCTTTGATTCAGGTCTCTTGCATCTAAATTTTGTTGGGGCCTTGTAGGTTTTAATCTCTTTGAAAGGGGCCTCTTGAAAAATAAGTTGGGGGCCTGATCTATTTAGAGACAAACTGGACTTCATTTTATGCTGTTGTGTTTAACTTGAGCGGGGGCGTTTGGGGCGTTTCCCCCCTCTCAGATCTACATGAATCCGTCCCTGTTCTTGATGATTCTGATCCGTACAAACTTATAAACATCTATCACTTCAGTTAGATTAATAAGAATTCCAAATACCCCAAGACACTAATTAAGAACACATAACACTAATAAAATGAGAAATCGGTACTAAAAACTTGGTTTACTATCACCATATATCTAATCCAATAACTTTTGTTTGAACCTTGTAACCGTGTTTTGGTTAGTATCAACATATGCTTGTGAATATAAAAATACCAACAACAAAAAGACAATAAGAATGCAATAGCTCAAATTTTGATTTATCTCTTTTTTCTCATTTTTCTCATTTTTCTCATTTTTCTCATTTTTCATCCCGAATTACATTGATAAATTGTTTATCTAAGAAAATTAATCCGATCTGTGATAAAAATAGGAGGTCTTGGGTTAGTTCCACATGTGATAAAAAATAATAAGGGTTCCAGATTGGGCCAGATGGTTTTCTAGGTGAGTTTTCTCCTGATAAAGAATAAATATTATCGGGTGGTGTCAGTGGCTCATCATCGATCCGAAATTACCGTTAAAAAAATCTCTGGGAACCTTGTCCAAGGTGTGATTATTCACAAACTCATGATGATTTTAATTTTCACAAGACGCGCTTTTTCTAAAGAATGATATTCATTGGTTCTAAATCCCAAAACATCATAGGTTTAATAAATACGAAAGTAGAGCTTAAAATTTAAATATTCCTATTAATATATTAACAAAGTTGAACATAGTTATGAATTAGACTTTTTTGGCTGTGCGTTTCCGTAGAGGCGGTTATATGATCCGAAGATAACGTGGTACACAAAACAATTATCTGATGCATGGATAACACGGGTACATAAAACAGTTGAATTGCTACACCACCAACAATATAAATTGTTGGTGATTAATGAAGTTTGTCGTGGGGATAATGCGAGTACAAAAAATCATTGCATTGCTTTAACGTTACGTGAAGAAAACAAAAATATAAAACATGTACCGACCAAAACCATTTATAAAATTATGGTCAACTCATATTTAACATGTAAAAGTTTACCCATCATACAACCAACTTATTTGCTACACTCGTTACGCTTAGATACAAAGCAAAGAACCCCCCCCCCCCCCCCCCCCAAAAAAAAAGAAAAAAAAACAATTAAAAAGTAAAAAAAACAAAAAATATAAATTTAGTTAATTGTAATATAATATTTAATTTAATACAAACCAAATTAAATATTATATTATAATCATCAAAATAGAAGACATGGTAATATAACATCTAACTTTAATACCAACCAAATGAAAACATTAACTTTTAATCACAAAATATTCTATTTAATACAACCTAAATAAAATATCCACTTTTATTCTCCTAATATTTGAAAATGTATATATAGGTAATAGGTTTTTTTCCATGATTGAGTCACGTAACTCTAACGTGGATGCCACGTGAAATGTACCGTTATTTCTTTTAATATCCTTGCATGATGTGTTATTTATTTATTTTTTACTTCGCTGCAGTATTTGCCTTTTCTCTAGTCATTTTGTTTTGAATTTTTATCATGACTTTTATATTTTTCCTCTTAACAATTGGTTCGTTAAATGATTGATTGATTGAGTTGCAATAAGAAACATAATACACCTAAATACAATTACACATGCTACATAGAAGAACCATCTATAAAATACAAACCACGTCTCTCAAAAATACATAGAACAACATAAATATAATATATGTCTAATATGCCCCCTTAGTTGAAGCGGAAAAGTTATAAACACACAAACTAGATTGAAAGTTTTTGAAACGTTGGCGAGACAAGCCTTTGGTGAAGATGTTGGCATACAAGTAAGAAGATGGGACATGGAGCGCATAAACTTATCCAATACGGGCCTTTTATATATATATATCTTACGAAATGTATATCCATCTCAACGTTTCAAGGACCATGACATTAAGTTATCTCCGAGGTAGATACAATAGTCGGAAATAGATCAGCAAGAAACAGAATAACCCCCCCCCCCCCTAGTCAGCAGTAGAATAAGCAGTGAGAAAGTGACTAGGTGTGGCAATAATGCGTATCCCATAGTTGATAGTGCTTTGGATATATCTATGTACTCTCTTCAAAATGTTTAAATAGGCTCACGTGGTGCATGCATGAATAAGCAGACTTGTTGAATGACATATGATAGAATCATTGCTAGTAAAAGTGAGATAAAACTCTCATCTGAAATTGGGACATAATCGAAAACACTTAGCTTTGATGATGTGTCAACAGGAGTCGTACTGGGCTTACTGTTACTCATTGATACTCTCTTTATTATGTCTTTCGCATATTAAGCATGAGATAGAAATAAACCTTGCTTATCACATGTAACAGATATGCAAAAAAAGTGATGAAGAGATCCGAAATCTGTCAGGACAAACTCTTTTGACAATGTGGAGATCATTCGTTAAAAAAAAAATAGAATTAAATGTAGTAATTATCATATCATCCACGTTGAAGAGGATATATGTTGTGTTACCCCCTTGATTATAAATGAAGAAATAGGAGTCCACTACAAGAAATAAGGTCTATAGTGGCGACATTTGTCGTCGCTATTGCTTAGATATGTCGTCACTATTGCTTTGGATTGTTAAGCCAGCTCTTATCAACAACCATGCTGCAACTGACAAGAATGAATACACACAACCTAAACTCTATAATACACAAACCATATCTTGATAATGATCATTATAAACTAACATATATATATTTACATAAGAAAATGCATAGATCCCAAAGCATGTAAAAAGTATACATTTATGTCATATAACATATCTTGATAATGATTATTATACACTTGCATATATATATATATTAGCATGAATAATAAGACATAAAAAATCATCATGCAAATATATAATTTCTAAACATCATGACATGATATTCCCAAGATCGTTCCCAACTGACCACCAATATCCATTAAAGGTCTCATTTTTACAAGGCAATAAACATGTTATCAACATATCAAGTACTACAAGTATACTTCTTTTCTATTTCACATATTATGTACAACTTCACCCATATCATGACCTTCAATCAGGTCCAACAGCCCTACAAATCTCAAAGAATCCATAATGGGAAACCATATTGTAATAGACCTAAGTATCCTCCTACAACCTTACTACTTAAGCTTGTGCATAAAAGTATGTAACCAATATGATTAAATTAGAAACTTATGTAACCTATCAATACTATCTGCCCAACTTACCAAATAATACCAACAAAAAATCACCCCCAAAGTATTAATTATCCGAAATTGAATTTGGGGTTCGATTATTTCGCAGACAAATCTATCCAAAAGTGAACTGAACTTGCATATAAGGTAACCCTAACTCACAACAATTAGGGAACAAAAAACTTAACAGAGATTAAAGCGAGAAGTATGCATAGATATTAGAAGTGAAACCTCAGATTCCTCCGGCGCTGTTTCTGATGCAACTCTTCCGGCTGCGACTGCGGCTACCGTAGCAAACTTAGGAGGAGCCGCTGAGGTGAAAAAGAAGCAAAATAAATCATGTAACTGGTTCAAATCACAGCCTAAAATCAAAAATTAAAACTCACATTGTGAAAGAGGTGGCTGTCGATTGGTCAGTTGTTACAAGCGCAGCTTCAAATCCGACGAGAGGCTGATAAAACTCACATTGTGGCAGAAATCGACGATTGACTGTGACGAACGACGGTAGCCTGCGATGACGAACGAAGGACGCCGCCGATTACGAACGAATGAAGCCGGCGATGATTTAGGGCTAGGAAACGGGAGTATGTTTTGGCGGTGAATGAAGAACGAGGGAAATCATATCCCCGCTCTTTTGTTTAGCACATTAGCGGCAATAATCAGAGACGTTAGATCAACCTAATCATCCAACGGTGAGATATGAAGCAAAAAAAAGTTCCGGATCTATGACAAATAGCGGCGACCCGTCGTCGCTAAAGGGTCGCCGCTAAAAGATGTCGCCACTATTGATAGTTTTCGCCGCAAATGAGTTTGCCACTATTGCTTAGATTTCTTGTAGTGGTCTAAAATGTTGCTCGAGAAACCATTTGGACAAATAAACTCAAAGAATCGAGTGTACCATGCATGGGAAGCCTGTTTTAAGCCATATAAAGATTTCTTTAGTCGGCACACAAAGCTTGGATTA
Source organism: Deinandra increscens subsp. villosa (assembly GCA_039602395.1). Lineage (NCBI taxonomy): Eukaryota > Viridiplantae > Streptophyta > Magnoliopsida > Asterales > Asteraceae > Deinandra > Deinandra increscens. The sequence continues at coordinate 9,812 of JBCNJP010008014.1, forward strand.
TTCTTATCCACAAATCCTGGTTGTTGAGTAGTCATGAACATAGTTTCATGAAGACCGCTATGGAGAAATACATTCTTCACATTTAATTGATGAATGAGCCATGACTTTAAAACAGTGGTAAGAACAGTGTGTATCATGGTCGGTTTAACCATCCGACTGAACGTATTAGCACATTCAATACCAAAGATTTGATGTTTCCCATTGACCACCAAATGAGCCTTAATCTTTCGATGGATCCATCGAATTTGAACTTATGCAGAAAGATCCACAAACAATTAATCACCATGTAATTAGGTGGCCTTGGTAATAACTCCTATGTTTCATTTACTTGTAACGCACTATATTCATCGGACATATCACATAACAAATTCGGGTCAGAAAACACCTTAGTGTAATTTGTGGGTAAAGGGGAGATGTTATGATGGTTGATGTGAAAGGTTCATTTTGTTGATAGGTTTGAATGTTGATTGGGGTTCCATTTGATGTGTACGAGGTGGATGGGAGGTGTGTGCGGGGGGGGGGGGGGGGGATGTGGACGAAGGTGATGGGTTTTGCGGGCCCGGGTTATGGGTTGATATGTGGGCTGAGGAGAATAACGGATTGGTGTGGACTGGGTAGGACAGAAATGGGCTAGAGTAGCAGATTATGCCGTTGTAGTTGGGCTATGGGTGGGAATAGGGTTGTGCGGTGGTGTTTGGGCTGGAAGTATATTTGGCCGTGGTTGAGTTGTGGTTATTGGAATTGGCATATTTGTGTTGAAGTGAGAAAAGTGTGATGAGTTTGACTCATCTTCAAGGAATTGATAAATAGTTTGATAAAATTTGTGAGATGGAAAGTCGGTGTCGTCGAAAAGATGACATGCCGATAAATGTGGACACGCCTGGTAGTGGGATAATGACATCGATAGCCTCAAAATATTTTAAGATATCCAAGGAATATGCATTTAATTATATTTGAATTCTATTTGAAGTATAGAGAATGAAAGAACGAAAGAAAAGAAGATCAAATGCAACTTTATTGATTAAAACTAATTAATGCAGAATTATAGAGAGAAAACACATGCACTACACATAGTAAAATGTGTAAAATGTTTCAGATCCTTTCTTCTGTGCCGACCCTCCTCTATTCATAGACTTCTTGTGCCGCATATGTCCTTCTCCATCTAGATCCGTCGCATATATAACTCCGGCCACATCCATTCCAGATCGATATTGACCTTTAGGTTTAGTTGCATACCTATATTTTATGTGACTCATATCCACTGTATATGTTAAATATCAATAAATCTGGTACACATGGTACCGATAAAATACCTAGTATAATCAGTGGGTGTCGAAAATTTTAGAGTTTTGTAGGTAGTATGTTATGGAGATAGGTGGTGGTGTGAGAGCTTTAACCCAAAACGCAGGAGGAAGACTAATGTGCAATAGGAGAGCACATATGGGGTTGGTGATCCGTTTGATCATACGTTCGGCTTTACAAAAAATGAAAGTATAGATATAAAGGTCCCAATCCAAAATTTTATAAAAAATAAAGACAATTTTTAATTTACTCTAAGACTGTTCGCAACGGTGAGAGGAGCCCTTCCCAAGGGCTATCCAGTCACCATGTTACGTCAGCTTTTCTCTAGCCCTTCCCACAAACAACTTTTTGCCCCAACAGTTCCCTTTCCAAAAACTTCTGTTTATTTCCACATCACCATTTCTTTTATCTAATATCTTAATTAATATAATATATTTAGTTTTTATCTAATATATTAGTTCTTTTTATTTATTTATATTATAATATAGATTAATTAAACATGATTAAAATAAATAATTAGATACTTTAAATAATATTAAATAAATAACAAAGATAATAATAAATTAAATAATTACATAGCAGCTACAACGGTTATATTTTTTCGACGTCTATAATTAGTTTTAATTTATATTACGTATTTGATTTGATTTTTTTATTTTAATTATTTTTAAGTTTTATTTATGAAATTAATAATGAATCATATTATTTTAAAAAACTTATCATTAGTTTAAAAAAAAGTTGTTTGAACGGAAAATATTGTTAAAAACAAATATTACTAAATATGAGTGTTTATTATATTATATATATATATATATATATATTATATATTTATTTAAGTTTAATTAGGTATAGTTATGTTTTAATTTTTTTCCCCATCATCGCCCTTCAAAGGGGCTGTCCATGTCGGCCAAGGGCTAAGCCCAAAGGCGCCTTGTTGCGCATGATGTAAGTTTAAAGTAAATAATGAGTCGTGACAAATTTTAAAGAGGGAAATTTTTGCTGATTGTTTGAGAAAAACGTAATTTATCAGTCTACTTATGTGTTCCTTTTATCTTTTTTTTTTGAACAGCAACAATATATTAACAAAGCGCAAGCCGGTTAGAAAAGCCTAACCGAACAAGCAAATTTAAACATACAAAAGAGGATTGTCAAGCCAATTGCTCGACGACATAACAAAATGCTTATTTCTAGACGACATAAAGTAATAAGAGAATCTAACAATCGACTCAAAAACATCAAAATTATCAAGATCGTTACCGTTATGAACAATCTCGTTACGAAGCTTCCAAATCACCCACCACGTGCAACAAAAAATTCCATCAATAAGTTGTTTCTTTTTCTTTGAATATGACGAAGAATCAAGCAAGGATAAAATGTCGGCAGGACTTCCACTCGTGTCAAAGTTAATGTGCAGCCACCGTTTAATCTTGTTCCATACCCTTTTAATTATTGAGCACTCCATGAACAGATGCCCACTCGACTCCAAAGGATGAGTACATAAAACGCAGCCTAAGTTTGCTAACGGGATGTCTTTCTCGATCAGTTTGCACCTAGTCGCAAGTCTATCTCGCAACAGTCTCCACAAAAAAATATTAATCTTCTTAGGGACACTTTTATTCCAACGGGTCTTCAAAGAGATACTGGGTAACGAAACTTTTTCAATAGTCTTCCGAACATGCTTAACCTCGAAAGAAGTGTTACCACCCAAATTCCAAGTCCAACCGTCTCTCGCATTTGAAACCGAAGCCGAATTGAGGAGACCAAGAAGAGCCGTAAATTGAGACTCTTCTAAACCTCCTCGAAGATTTCGTCTCCAACTCCAAATTCTAATATTGCCAATAAGCCGATCCGCAACTTTACACCCTTTATGATTCTCAAGGGCAAAAAGTCTCGGAAATTTCTCCGCCAAACAATCATTACCAATCCAAATGTCTTCCCAAAATCTTATAGACTCTCCATTACCCACCACACGAACAAAACTGTTTCTAGGAACCTCACCACTTGCATGTAACCGATTAGCACAAGAACGAATACCATTCCAAACACCCCCACCCAAACCCAAAGTGTTGTCAAACCCCCCCCCCCTTCCCATAAATCGATTCAATTACCCGAACCCATAAGCGATCTCTATCATTAAGAAATCTCCATTTCCATTTGAGTAAAAGAGCCTTGTTTAAAGCATCTAAACTCCCAATACCCAAACCCCCCTTTTCTTTTTCCCCAATTATCTCATCCCAATTCACCCAATGCAATTTACGAGTGCCATCCCCCCCGCCCCAAAAGAAATTAGCCCGAATCCCCTCAAGAACCAATTTAACCGCTCTAGGCAAATGAAATAAAGATAAATAATAAATAGGTAACGCACCTAGCACCGAAGAGATCAACGTGAGTCGCCCACCAACGAATAAAAGATTAGCTTTCCACTTAGCAAGCCGGTTCCTAAATTTTTCCACAATCGGGTCCCAAGATTTTATTAAGTCCATCCTTTCGCCCACCGGAACCCCCAGATAATTAAACGGTAATTTCCCTGCAGAACAACCTAAGGAGACAGCCAATCGGTTTAAATTTCCTTCCTCGACCCCAACACCAAAAACTTTACATTTCGCCACATTCACTTTCAACCCCGACGCCTCATAGAAACTGTCTAGAATTTTCTTAATGCAATCGAAATTCTCAGTAGCCCACTCACCCACAAAAATCACATCATCGGCGTAAAATAAGTGAGAAACAGGAACTTTATCATCACCAACCATAAAAGGTTTAAATAGACCACTATTCACCTCATGATCAATCATCGCGTGTAATCCCTCCATGGCAAGAATAAAAAGGAAAGGAGATAGAGGATCACCTTGACGTAAACCTTTTTCGATAGGAAACTCCTTAGAGGGACTACCGTTCACCAAAACAGAGGATGTAGCTGAACTCAAACAAGCCCGAAGCAGATCAATCCAATCATTACCAAATCCCATCTTACGAAGAACTGAGAAGAGAAATTCCCAGTTAAGCGAATCATAAGCTTTCGCGAAATCCACTTTGAAAGTTAACATCTTCCTCTTCTTCTTTTTGGCCCCACGAACAATCTCATTAAGCATAATAGGACCATCAAGAATCTGTCTACCACCAAAGAAAGCCGACTGAACCGGGCTAACTAAATCATCGACTACAAGAGCCAATCTATTAGCTAGCAACTTAGCTAAAATCTTGTATTGAACATTAATGAGACTAATAGGCACATCAGATGTCTCCCTAAGCGATACGATGAGTTTAGCCAACCATGTTAATGTTTAAACATAAACAAATCAGATCTAAACAAGAATGCATGGCTAAATGTAAGTACAATACCAAATGGAAGCTTGAAATGGTGAAAAACGCTAAATCTCGACTCGTCGAAGGCTTCAAATCTTCGAATCTTCAAAGGGCTTCAACGAGGGCTTTCTCTGGCTTCTCTTCTGCTCTCCAAGATGTTCTGAATGGTGGAAATGAGCCCTGTATTTATAGGGGCCGAATTCCAAAAAAATCCCAAAAATTTCCTAAAAGGGCTCCAGGCCGTGAAAGGGCTTTCACGGCCAGCAGTCAGGCCGTGAAAGGGCTTCCTGGTCACTGTTCTCGGTTACACGGCCTGGACTGGGCTTTCACGGCTTGGGCAGGCTCCTTCACGGCCGTGAAGGGCCTTTCACAGCATGCAAGCCAAGCCGTGAAAGGTTTGTCATCGGTGACTGGTTTGCGGCTCAGCATCACAGCTTGGTCAGGGGCTTCACAGCTTGGTCTAGGCCGTGAAAGGGTGTTTCAAGGCATGCAAGCCGTGAAGATTTTCTGCAACTTTTTATTTTGACTTCCGCGTTTGACCGGTTGACCCGAACTTTGACTTTTCTTCATTTTTGCCTCGTTTTCCGTGCCAAACTTGTTTTAACCTGAAAACTCACAATAATCATCAGAAACAATTATAAATTAATATTTTCAAGGTTATTTTAACGTTTTTCAGCCCGAAATCAACTATATTTTTCATATCCAAAACCGCACACATCAAACATCCCATACTTAAACATTGCTTGTCCCCAAGCAATCATTTTTAATCTCGACACTACTACAACTCTATCTTAACCACATAGACACTTAAGTGTACATATTCGGTCTGCAAGATTTACAATCAATACTAGGGTTTACAACCTCGCAAGTTTTAACGAATTTGAAAACTCACAAAATCCCTCAACCAAATAATGCGAACCATTTTTCTATTATATTTTTCACTCAACTCACCAAAACACTCGACCTATGGGTGTAATATTTGAAGTGAACGCTCAGATCAAGCATATCTAATTGTTTCTTGGGTTTATATATACGATCGTGCCGCCGAGTTCGTTATGGGATCCGACCAAAAAAAATGGAGGGGGATACTCAAACGTTTGCTCACATATACGGGTGTGTGAGCTACCATCCTAACGTATATCTTGGCGTATACGTACAGCCGTTTCACAATTTCCATTGTGAATTATTCATATATATATATTTTTTTCTTTAGCTTGATTTAGGGTTTTGCAACCTTTCAATACAAGACTAAATTTTTGATTGATTTTTTTTTTTTTTTTTTTTTTTTTTGATAGATATACTGGAGTTATGCAGAAAGTCCAGTATCTTCGGGCAATTGACGACCCGGAGAAGATCCATAACGACTCAAGGCGATTAATTTGACACGGTCTCAACATAAACCTAGAACATGTTTTAGACATACGACATCCCTCATAACTATGATTTTTTTCATTTTTCACCTAAATATATATATTTTTTTCTTGTAGGCTTAATCTCACAAGGGAAATCGGGTGAGTGGGTTTTTTGATGGTTCACAAAACTTAATCGAAAGACTTTGATCATGCGATTTTTATAAAAATAAACCTTTAAGGAAAACCGTTCTTGCGACTTGCAGACACGATAAGGCACAAATAAATTATCTATGAATTACGTTAAAAACGGTGTACTTTCGTGTCATGTGAGATTGGGAAAATTTTTCAAAATTTTGGGGGATTTTCAGACTTTTGATGTGGTGAGGGAGTTATATTCAATTTGCATAGCCAACCCTTGCCATCCCCATACTTAGAAAAATGCAGTGTCCTCAATGCAGAAAATATAGAAATAAACAAAAGGGTTGGGTAAAAGAAACTCCCTGATTGTTGTGATTTCCCATGATACTTACTTCCACACACATCGAACAACTTGCTGCTGCAATATCATACTTCAAGCCAAAGTTCCATCACCATGTACAAGAAATATACAGAAATGCAAACACACCATACAAACAAAAAGAAAAGAATTAAACAAGCCATACAATAATAATAAATAATAGTCATATGCATTCCATCACAAACCACATAGCCGACATCAAAAACCAACAAAGTTCAGAATCCAAAACACCAGACCAAACCAAAAGACATAGTGCAAAAACCAAACATAGTATCAAAACCAATAGAAATGCAATAAGGCTACGTGGATAAGCATGGATACCCCCTATGGGAAGTGGGGCATGAAATCAGAGGGAGACATCTGATGTGGCACCCTGGGCGTGTCTGATGTGCCTATTAGTCTCATCTGATGTGGCACCCTGGGCGTGTCTGATGTTCCTTTTATCTAATTCATAACCACTTAATTTGCTTGACTTTAAGGTCCTCTTGAGGTGAATAATTGTAATGGAAGTGTTAGTTAACAATTACTAACTATATTATCTAGGATAAGACTAGGGATGACAATGAGGTGGGTTTGGGACGGCTTTTGAGTAATACCCGCTTATAAAAGTGTGTCATATACCCGGCCCGGCCAAAACCCCATTGGGTTTCTAGCGGGTATTTACCAATCGGGTATCGGGCGTACTTGCGGGTTTCGGGCATACACGTCGGGTGTATATTGACTAACTATTAATTTATATTTAATAAAATATCTCAAATAACTAAACATATATAAATTTAATAATACGTAAATCAATGTTTTTAACAAATAACTTACTATTATAGATAAAAAAAATCATACAATATATACTTTAAACAAATAAATAAAACAAAGAAAAACATAGCGGGTATATATTATCGGGTAATCGGGACAGGTAAACAGGTATATCATCAAATCCCATACCGTCCCATACAGTGGCGAAGCTTGAGAATATTAAGTGGGGGGTCGGGATCTAAATTTTTTTTTCACAACTATAATGGGGGGTTGAAACCGGAGTATATCAAAATTTTCTACACGAAAACTATATACCCCCTACATCGCAAAAAAAAAATTCGGGGGGTCGGACGCCCCCTCCCGCCCCTTAGAAGCTGTGCCACTGGTCCCATACCCATAAAAAAATTTAAAAGTAATCTCATACCCGGTCCCATACCCGATTACCCGACCCCATACCCGTCTCATGTGTGTCGGGTTTCGGGTTTTCCCATCGGGTTCAAGTTTCATTATTATTTATCCCATAAGATTTAAATCTGTAACATTTTTAAAAATAAAAAGTGGCTCATTTTGTTTTTATCCACTGCTGATGTTTTTCTTTTCTTTCATAAATATTATAAATTTTTGGATAGCTTTAATTGAGAACTTCATCTAAAAGTTGAACATACTTTTGTTTGAGAGTTTCATCAAACACTTTAAATAAAAATCACAAGCTCTTCAGAATCAGAAAATTATACTCTTCAGCAAAATCAATTATGATTCCAACACATAATGTTATCCATCCAACACATAATGTTCTCCGGTAATACACAACTCATCACAGATTCTCTCTATTGTTTACTATCCTATTTTATTGTTTTTCTATAGCTATGACATCATTCCACACTCTCAAGATCTTAATTTTGTTGAAAGCATCATCGAATCAACAATAAATTTATTATCTTCTCTTTCAGTTGCCTCATTCACTAACAACAATAGATCACTAGGCGATGATGATAGGTTATCTAAAACAAAAGTGTTATATTAAAATAATTAAATGATGAATCATAGTTTTTTTACAGGGTTATGTGAGTTAACGCACCTTCAGGAGCTGGATCTTAGTTACAACAACTTTGATGGGAACCTTCCTCAATGTTTCAATATGCTATCATCTCTTAAGATTTTTGATATTTCTTCAAATCAATTCACGGGAATACTTCCGCCATCCTTGTTTGTTAATCTCACGTCACTTGAGTACATTGATTTAAGTCATAACAAATTTGAAGGTTCTTTCTCATTGAGCTCGTTATCCAATCACACAAGGCTTGAGGTTCTTCATTTGGAAAGTGATAATGACAAATTTGAGGTGGAAACAGAAGAACCTTCAGGATGGATTCCAATGTTTCAGTTAAAGATTCTCATGCTACCTAATTGTAATATTAATAAGCCAAAAGGAAGCATTGTTCCTAGTTTTCTATTTCACCAACACAAGTTACGGGTACTAGACCTTTCTCACAATTCCTTAGAGGGACAACTTCCAAATTGGTTGCTAAAAAATAATACAGAGTTAAAGGTTCTCATACTAAGAAAGAACTCATTTGGCGGTGTTATTGATATGGGGTCTGAAAATCTTATCTTAAAGGAATTGGATATGTCTGAAAATCTTTTGACTGGTACCATCTCTGAAAATATACCAAAGCTCATCCCACGTATACAATATTTAGATTTTTCTCGCAATTCTCTAAATGGCGTTATCCCGAATTCAGTATGTGATTTGGGTGAATTAAATCAATTGGATTTATCTAACAATGAACTCTCAGGGGAAGTACCAAATGGTTTGTTGTTCACAAGTCGTCTCCCTCAGTTGCGTCTAATACGACTTTCCAACAACAAATTTTATGGTCGTGTACTTTCTGGAAACATAAGCTTTGGTAAGATTAATAGGATTTACCTAGACAACAACAGTTTCACGGGGAATATTCAAAATAACGTCACAGAATATATGCATCTAAGTGTTTTGGATATTAGCAACAACCATTTTACAGGAAAGATCCCTAGTTGGATGAGTAACATGGCTGACGAGTCTACACTTATTGTAAGAAACAATCATTTTGAAGGAGAGTTTCCTTGTGGGAATACTTATTTCTTGATTCTTGATATCTCACAAAATTCATTCTCAGGGCCCATTCCATCATGCTTAAATTTTGAACATATGAAGTATCTTCATTTGGGCTCCAACAGATTCACTGGATTGATACCTGATGCGTTTCGTAATTTGACTAATGTTTTGACTTTAGACATAAGCCATAATAACCTGTCAGGTAGAATTCCTGAATTTCTTGGTGAACTATCCATGTTAAGGATCCTACAATTGAGAAGAAATAAATTTGTCGGTTCTATTCCTAAGCACTTGTGCCATTTAAACAATGTGAGTTTGATGGATATATCTAGTAACTCCCTTACAGGACTTATACCTCGTTGCCTAAAAAATCTTACTGGTCCTAAAGAGCTTGCTTATATAAAAGGAACAAGCTACATCGATGGGAAACCCATTTTCGAGAATGAGTACATATCACAATATTATATTGATTTCAGCAAACATTATCAACCAGACACAGAAGATGCAGTTCAGTTTACCACAAAAAGCAATTCTCTCACTTACTTTGGTAACATCCTTAATAACATGTCAGGCTTGGATCTATCGTGTAACAAACTCACTGGTGAGATTCCAGAGGAACTAGGGATGTTGACACAAATTCGAGCTTTAAACCTTTCTCACAATGCGTTGACTGGACCAATTCCGGTGAACCTCTCAAATCTAGTAAAGATAGAGAGTTTGGACCTTTCTTCAAATAGTTTGAGTGGCAAAGTCCCATCAGAACTAAATAAGTTGACATCCCTAGCAGTTTTTGACGTTTCTTACAACAATCTATCTGGTAGACTCCCTGAATGGAAAGCACAATTTGCAACCTTTACCGAGGAGAGCTATAAAGGGAATCCACTCCTTTGTGGGCAACCATTAGAGAAGAATTGCACACCGACACAACATGTGAGCGGTTTACCATCTAAAGAAGGCACAGAGAAATGGTATGATATCGACAAGGCGTCGTTCTATGGAAGTTCTAGCTCAACGTGGTTTATGTTTATGTTGGGATTTGCAGCAGTTCTTTTCGTTAATCCTTATTGGCGTAGACGGTGGTTTGAATTTGTCGAAGAATGTATGTATACATGTTATTATTTCCTTTATGACTTTGTAAGGAAGATCTATAGGCTCTTTCATGAGTAGGACATGTTCAAGAATGTGTGATAGAATAAATGTAAACTTCATGTGTATGCATCTATATATCAATCAGTTGCTATATAGAAAACAAGTTGAAAGAACCTGGATGCGGATCGGTCTGGATGAATTGATCAATGCAAACGTAATCAAAGTACAAATCAACACACAAACGAGTAAATAAACTCAATCTCTTTATTGAATAGAGAATCAGAGTACACAGACAGAGAATTACAGAGAAAACCTCACAGACCAAGTTCACTCAAAATTCTCTCCAAAAGCTTACTAAATTACAAAGACACAAACCTATTTATAGACCTACGAACGTCCGAACTCTACTGCTTGTCCGAACCTCAGGTTCGGCCAAGGCTCGGCCAAGGTTCGGCCAGAGTTCGGCCGTCAGACCAAAAACCAAAACTTGTGTCTTCGCTTGATCCAGCTCATTGCCATTTCGGGTATCAACAAACTCCCCCTTGGCAACAGCTGGACCGTTCTTCATCAACCCTGAGTATCTGTAGCCGCTCCATCACCTTTCCAAATCAACTCATGGTTATTTCCAGCATAAATGTTGAACGCAAAACAAACTCTGATCACCCTCTGGAACTTCAAAGCTTGATCCATAAAATCAGGATGATACAGAATTGGATTGTGATACAACTCGTCAATATCAGCTTTTGACAAGTTAATCAGCCACATGGGATCATAAATCTTCACAACCTGATTTTCTTCTTTCAAAACAATAACAGCTTCACCAGTCTTTTCGTTATAATACCACCATCTCAGATCTTTGATAAAATCTTGTGGCATCTTCATCAGTGGTATTTTCTTCATAACCTTAGGCTTCTTTGAGAACACCAGAACTATCAGTTTCTTACCAGTCAAAGCATGTATTCTTGTTGAAGATCTACGTCGTTTTGGCCTTTGTGGATGCAAAAACTGAAAACCTTCACGACACTCTTTCTCAACTATCTTCTTAAAATGCATACCCAACGCATCATCGCCATAGCAACAAAAGGGTTTTCTTGTAAGCTCACGAACATCCCAGACTGGTAAACTACTGAAATCCCTGGCTTGTTTGAAATATTGAACTCCTTTTTCACGCTTAATTCCATAACACCTCAAACTCGAAGCGTACATCCAGCTAATAATTTCACCCGATACCTGACCCTTAAATTTGAAAGAAGATCTTTGTTTAACAGGTTTCGGAGGCGGCACATAATTTGCATGAAAGGTCTTCAAAAACTCATTAACCATCTGACTTTGTTTCTGAACCTTTGCCTCTTTCACCACAGGGTCTTCGGGTTTCTCAGCTTCTTTCTTTTTCAAAACCTCTTCTGCTTGAGTATCTTTTTCTTTTGGAAACACTTCAAACTCATCACCATCTTGACTATTGTTGAAATTTGAGTACATTTCAGGATATTCTTCTGCTGTAACATCCTCCACCTCAACTTCCTCTTCAAACATTCCATCAATGTCATCATCAGACTCTGGTTCTGGTTCAGTGTACTTTTCAGGTTCTTTCTCAGTTGTCTTTCTCAGCTCTTCTTCATTTAACTCAAACACACGCTTTAACTCTTCCACTGTCAAATCACCAACAACTTCCCCTTCTTCAAGCGTCTGCAACATTTTACCAAATTCGGTTAGACTTGTTGCCGCTTGATTTGATGGAATTACTGAAATTGGTACAGCTTCTGTTGAATCTTTCTCCCCCTGGGAAGATGATGCACCAGCACCTGAACCCGAAGTTCCATATGGGCCTGGTCCGCCACCAAAATTCCCTTGGTCATCTTCATCAGGATCCTCGTTCAAGAAACGCATCGGGTCTTCATTACACCCTGAACCGTCTCCTAACTCCCCCTGAGCTTTAAATTTCTCTATGACGAATTTTAATTGCTCACTTAATTCAATAAGCATTTTTGACTGAGCCTGAGTAGTCTTTTCTAATTGAAGAATCTTTTGATCCTTGTCTTGATCACGACTCTGAAGAGTTAACACTTGATGTTGTAAATCTTCTTGAGCAAATTTCAGCACAGTGATTTGCTTCTCTTGTGCTTCAGATTTTGCTTTCAAAGCGTCTATCTGTGTTTGATGATCTGAAAGAGCACTCTGCAAGATGCTAGCTTGAGAAAAAGACACTGAACCTTCTTCAAAGTTAAATGTCACATCCGGTGTAGACTGAGTGGATGCTGTTGTTGTAGCAGTTGCAGAAGTAAAAACTGGCGTTGAAGATCCCATAGACTGACCAACAAACTGCACACCAGCACTTGCTGAAGGTGCTGTGCCAGCAGTAGTCGATCGGCTCTCATTCATCAAGTTTCTCAGAAAATCAGCTTGTACATCAGACACAGAAGTCTGAACAGTCGTCGAAGCAGCTTCAGTAGACACTGGAATACTAGTACGCGGTTGCAAAACAAATTGTTGCACACCCACACCTTTCCTCTTCTTCATTCTACCTCCAACAACTGATTTCTTTCTCCCTTTTGATGGAGTACCCGATGAACCTGCCATCTGCTGTTTACTCTTACTGGAAATCCCCTCGGTTTCAGGAACATAATCTTCATCAGATTCAGGATCCACTACATCATATACTCTATTCTGGTATCGTTCGATGCTTTTGTTCTGACTAACTCTGTAAGCAATATGAGCATCACTTCCTTTCTTCAGCTTCACATATTTAGAATTAACCAAAACACGAACAAAAGGATCGTTCGGTTCAGACAAATCCTCAGAATCAGCTCCAGTTTCCATAAAATCATCATCAGATTCAGACTCATCAATCAGGGTATTAACTGCTGGTGTCTCAGTCACAGTAACAGTAGCTGAGACCACCGGTTCTGACATCGGCGGATTGGAAACAACTGGTTCTGGTTGCGGATCTTGATTCACTGGCTCCTGTACTATTGGAATCTGCCTCTTAGGCCTTTTTACTCTTCCTTGTTGAGGTATCTGATTCTGCTCTATAATCCAGCTATAATCCAACTCCTCGGAATCACTTCCATCATCATGCCGAGGTGCACCTGTAACTGGTGCAATATAATTGACATTGGCAAGATGGCCAATCAATCTTTTCAACTTAGGCTGGAACTCAGGTGCCTTCTTCTGATATGTTGCTAAAGCTCCAACACTTGCTTCAGACATGTGTCTCAGTTCCATTCTATGAGCTGCATTCTTTGTTAATGTCGGATATAGATCATTAAGAACCATTTGGATGAATCTGGGATATATTGCAGCCTTCTTCTGACGTTGTGTCAGATTGTCTCGCATATAGTGAAATATCATCCCAGATATATTGTAAGGTCTATTCAACACCAAAGCGTTCATCAATGACAGAATTATCTGCTGAACCTCATCATGCCCAGAAATTCTATGTCCCAAACACACCAGCAATACATGTGCCAAATACTTGTACGGGACACTCAATGAAGACTTGTATATCCACTCCTTGCTAGGATCATCAGTATACCAGATACTGTTAGAGCATATTCCTATGCCACGATGTGTCTCGTGTATTGTATCTATGTAATGAGAGCAACTGTGTGAGTCTAGTTAGGCTGCTGGGCGTATCACATGGTCCGCCGGACCAGTTGGTGCAGCGTATCATTTGATACGCTGGGTGGTACGCCAGCTAGTCTAAGTTACCTATAAATAGGTAGCATGTGTAGAGAGCATGAGCACTGATAGAGAACTTCAAGTCATATTCTACATTTCTGTGTGTGTGTTTCTGTGTGTATGCTCTCAAGGTTTCATCAATACAAATCTCATTTGTATTTTCTTTTGATCTTGTTTCATCTCGTTATCACTTGATTAGCAAACGATCCGTCGCTCCATGGTTTTACAAGTGGTATCAGAGCTATCTGGTTCCATTTGCTGATCATATTCTGTGATTTTGGAGATTTTTAGAGAGAAAAAGTGGGTTTTGAAGTTTTTTTTCTTCAAATTCTTCCAATTCCGGGTGTTTCCGAGGTTAATAATGATTTTCGAGTATTCCTGGTAGGTTTTCGCATCTGTGTGAAGCAAATTTCAGTTCAATTTGTCAAAATTTGCGAAATCAGTCGAAATCTGCATGAAAAACGACTGATCCGCCGTATGAAAAATCTGGTCCGCCGACTGGTCCGCTAGGCAATCTTCATCAGCTGGTCCGTGGCAGTTATAGCTTATCAGTGTGATCCGCTGGAAAAATTTGGTCCGCCGTATCAATTTTGGTCCGCCGGATCAATCTGATCCGCTAGTACAATTTTGGTCCGCTGGTTATAAATCTGATCCGCATGTATAATCTGGTCCGCTGAGATTGATCTGGTCCGTTTTTGATCCACAAATACAAATCTGATCCGCTGATTTTTGTTTGATCCGCTGGCAGAAAAGTGGTCATCACTAAAACTGCCATAACTTGAAAACCGTAAGGAGTTACGGAACCCAATACCAGTCAAAACGTTCGTATCGACGAGATCTAGGACGTGTACCAGCCTACGGCTAGTACCGACCAAGTTTTGACCCCCTAAATCCACTTGGAAAGTGTCCGTTTTTCAGTTTGAAGTTTTAGAGTTCGATATCATACATTCAAAATGAGTGATTTTCAAGTACCCAAGTTGTTAAAGCTGGAAGATTATCATCATTGGGTTGAAGAATTTGAAGCCTATGTCAGGACACATAAGGCTGAGTTATGGTTGTCCATTAATAAAGACTACTTACATCCAATGGATACTAATGGGAAACCTAAATTGGAAATGTATCTTAATTCTGATGAAAAGAAAAATCTTAAGAGCGAAGACAAGGCTTTTGAAATGCTTACTATGGCTTTATCAAAGGAGTTGGTACATCATTTTTCATCATGTTATAATTCTAAACAAGTATGGGATGCTATTGCTCAACATTGTGCTCACATTCAGACAGTGAAGATTAGTGAATGTTTAACTAAGAGTGGTTCAGAATCTACAGATTCAAAATCATATGATTCAGCATCAAGTGGTTTAGAATCAGGAAGTGATAAAGTGTCAAACAAAAGGGATTCTGATAATATTTTCAATATTGAACACCTTGACGGTTGTGTGTATGATTCTGATTCTGGAACAAGTTCTTGTGTTATATTTGACGAAGGGAATGATAGTGACGTAGAAGAAGTTCAGAAGGAAGTTGTTTCAATGTGTCCAAAGTGTGCTGAACTTATTAAGATAAATGAGAACTTAATGACAGAAAAGGATCAATGGGTTGCAGAATATGAAAAGGAAAAGGCTGCTCATCTTGATGCGGTTCAAGATTTTGAGAATCTATTTGAAAAGAGCTATCCTATTCAACAAAAGTATGAAAAAGCAAATGCAATTGCTGTTGAAGCTGCAGATAGGATTTTCGAGCTTCAAGAAGAACTTTCAAAGCTTCAAGATGCAAATGCTCAAGTTCGTGAGAAGAATGAAATTTTAACAAAAGATGTTTCTTATTACACGAAGAAGTGGGAGAGAGTTCATGCAGAGTTAATGGACATTTGTGATATAAAGAGGCAAATGAAGGTAGAGTACAATGATTTGTCAGAACAGTTCATTACTTCTCAGAAAGATCTGTTGGATGCTCAAGTGAAGATTTCAGAAATGAAAATTGAGATTCTTGATTTGCAACGACAAGTGAAGAATTGCAATTTGTCACCAACATTTCTGAATTACATTTATAAACTGGAGAAAAATGAGGGAAGTGTGAAGGATGATTTACATAAAGTTCCATCACCGGTTGACATATCAAGTATTCCATCTGCTTCTGTTAATCCAAATAGCGAAATGCATGATTATTCAAAATTTATCACATCGGTCTCAGTGTAGAAGCTGATGCTGCCAAAAAGGGGGAGAAGACTAATTCTCCAACACCTGACATTGCTGCTGCTGCAACTACAACTGAAGAAGAAGAAGTTGATCATACAATGCCTCTACCGGAAGATGTAAGGCATACAGCCTTCAAACTGGCTGATGTTGACCCCTTTTCAGTTGCTGATGGGTTGACTAAGGTGAAGATGAGCTCACTGATGAAGATATTTCCACAGGATCCAAGCCTGTTGGGAATGATTGAAGCAACAATGTTAGTTGCAGGTGCTCAGCCAGAGAGCATTCTGCGGGTCAAGCATTTCTTGACCAACGTGATTATTCCACAAGAGGAGGCATTTGCCAAATCTAACGTGGATGAGATCACAACTAACATTGCCTCTGAACCAGCTGTTGATATGGTTCATGAAGATGTGGTTGATGATGCTTCGGTCACTCAGACTGAAGAAGAAGAAGCTGAAAAAGGAGAAGAAGCTACAACGGATGTAATCAGCAATGTACTGAAAAACACAAGTACAAAATCTCCGGCTGAAGTTCAACCGGAAGGGTCTCAACCGGAAAAGTCTCAACTGGAAAAGACTCAACCGGAAAACTCAACTGAAGCTGAGATTGCTGAAACACTGATTCAAATGCATTCCACTTCAGACTCAGAGCCTCCTCTAAACCTTAAAAGAAAGAAACAAAACAAATCAAGGAGGATGATCAGACTGAAGAAGAGTCAGGATTGCATAACTCCTCAACCAAGAGCATTAGACACTATGGTTGATTCTGACCAGTCAGAAGAACAAGAGACTATGGAGGATTTACTTGAAGAAGATTTCGTCCATGACTGGGAAGATAATCAATCCAGAATAAGATCAGAAGAAGCCAAATCAAATATTCAATACAACAACTTCTTGGCAGATCTAGATCTTTTCTCTAATGATTTTGTGGTTGAAGGAATGGTAGATGAAGCGAGGAAGAGATCAATTGAATGGAGAATGCAGGTCTATGACCTTGCTAAACTGGATGAACAGGAGAAAAACAGGCTGATCAACATAGCTTCCAAAATGCCAACTGTCTTAAACAAGAGTTTAGACAACTTGGAGCTATTGGAAAGAATCAAGAAATGTGCCATCATCAGATGTCTCAAGCCTGCTGCTGAAGTAGAGAAGATGAAGGCTAAAGACACATGTAAAATTGTAGATGAGCTGCTCAAACAAGTAAAAGGAGCAGAGTTTGCTGTGATTCCAAGTCTCCAAATGCCATTGCCATCTGAGACAGTCACAGGTAACCCCTCATCTACATACATAAAGCCAGAACCCTTTGAAGAATCTGATCTACTTGCTGAGTCTCTCCCTTCCAACTTGTTGGAAAGACTCAAGCACTCAGCCTCCCATGTTCCCACTCCATCTTCCAGATTTTACTCCCAGAGACCCAGGGGAATGAACCCTAGGCCCAGGGGATCCAGATCTACCAAGCCCAAGTATATTCATCCAAAATACAGGTTAGATAACTGGACTGATATCACCCCTGCTAAGCCTAAACCCTGTCCTCCTACCTGGAAGTATAATCAACCTTCATCTCCACCAAAACACTCCACCTCTTCAACCCCACAACCACAAGCCATGAAACCACCCACCATATCTCCAACAAAACCTTCTGAACCTACTGAGCCAGCTGCAACAAGTTTTGTTCAAACCTCTTCTCATGCAGATAAAGGGAAAGAAAAAGTCCCAACTGAAACTGTCAATCCATCTGCTAATCCTGCCTCTGGTGTTTCACCTGGAAGGAAGAAGTCCATTGCTAAACGACCACTTCTTTCAACCAGAGACTTTAAAACAAGGAGGATCATGAGAGAATTGAACAAAACAAGGATTCAATTTGAAAGGCCACCATCTCCTGAAGAATGAAGTTCTTGGAGATAGTCAATTTTTGAAGAACAACATACAGAGGACAAATTTTGGCAGCATCATCTTAGGGGGAGATTGTAAGGAAATGATTTTCTGAGTCAACCGGATCAAGACGAAGATTTCCGGTTGAAGTTATGTTCAAGCGGAAGAACGCTCAAACGGAAGCTTTGGTCAACCGGAAGCTCAACCGGAAGAACATTTCCGGGTGAACTCTTTTATCCAACAGAATAAAGAGTTCAACCGGAAAAGTACTGGAATATTACTTTTGCAGAATTCAGACCTGCAACAACTTTCATTCTTCCAAAGTCACATCCTAGCCGTCTCCTACTTATAGATAAATACATTTTGCACATTTCCTCTTTTGTATGTTTACTAATGTTCTTTTAGTAAGTTTATTGTTTGACTTTTATATACGGTTAGATTAACCCGTATGAGATCAACGGCTGTAGTTGATCTCCTTAGTACTATTTATAGTTGTTAGCTAGTTCATTCACAAGTACCAGATTGTAACCCGTTTCAGTGCTTACACTTGTAACAGTTTGAACTTGAGTTAATGCAAATAGTACCGAGAAATTTATTATCTTGTGTTCACTAGTTTATGCAATCAATACAATCAAACTACAAGTATAAGTAAAACAAAGCTTAAGTAAAACAAGTATGATACAACTTCATTCCGCATGGTTGTGATCTGCATGTAAAGAGTTCTTGTTCTGATTATTTCTCTGAGTAATCAACGATCCTACAGTTGAAATTTATCGCGAAGCTTCTGTCATTCTGCTTTAACCTTCTGCGTATGTTAAACATTTATCCGTATGCTATAAGATTTTGAACTTCTCTTTTGAACATCAACAGTCCATCAATCACTTGTTAGTAAGTGTTATATATTCATGAATGCTACTGATTCGTTCTTCCACAGTGATCCGTAGTATCTGCTTGCACCAGACTAATCCTAGTGCCACTTTTGGTTGTACCTCATGTGTATATATATAGGATGTACCAGCGGCGTATCCACCACACCCATGATACAACTAGAGGTGTACTATTACTAGTCTAATGCACGATGATATTACTATTCTAATCACAACAAAATCAGTGTAATTAATGACTATTTATTACTTACTTAAATAACTAGTCTGGACATCCTGCGTACAACCTCGTTTGTTGTTTGCATCTCTTGCGTGTAAACACTACTGCTGCAATTTCCCTCTTCACTTGGCCTAATCGGTAATGATTTTACCGATGCCTAAGTTAATACGTTCATTACTTCATTTTATGTCTGCTACTGATTAGGATTCCAAAAGGACTTGACGTCTTCTTAGTCAACCTAATGGTGTTACATCCTTGGAAAGTCTTAGTGGCTTTAGATGTATTAACATAGCCTCTCTCTTTTTCTGATCTTCAGTACTTCCTTCCAATGCTTCATGCAATCTTCACCATCCTTTAGAACTTTAGAACGTCATTCATCCATGAGATTTCTGGGTTTGAAGGGGCACCTGTCATTGCAGTCAATACTACTAATCACTCGTAATGATTATTTTGTTTCCGAAAGAGCCATTCTCTTTTATAGGCTCACTTTTAATCCTTTAGCTGATGCTAATCTGATCTCAGATTGACCTCTGGGAATCGTCTTGCTCCTTGTAGCTAGTTGAATGGTTTGCTGATACTTTGCAAAGGATGTCTGCTTCTCAACCTCATTATCTTCTTGTAGTCTACGCATATCCTTGGCCTCCGTCTATCTTCTTGAAATTGCTGGAGTATCCTAAGGCGAGGTATCTAACCTAAAGAATTTTCTCTGTTTTTGATGGAGATAATCGGTACAATGCTTGTTGCTTCTATTGTTGCTCCTGGCGTTGTTCTTGACGTTGCTTCTGGTGTCGAGTTGATTTTGGAACTTCATTTCTTTATCAATCGAGCTGCTCTTTGGATTCTCTGAATGATTCGTTTGGAATTTGATACGTTACTGGTACGTTCTTCAGCTTCTTGGTCTTGCCTCCGAGTCAATGGCATACGTTGAGTATGACTTACCTCTTGACCCATATACTTCCATGTTTCGTAATCTTTACTGCCAAGTCATCACGATCCTTGCATATGAAGTCGAGCCTTCTAGTTTGCGCGTAGCATCTCGCGAGTCAATTCATTCAACGTCTAAATTTATCCATCGTCATCTCTAGCTTGACATTGGTCTTAAGAAGAACATTTGTCAAATACTGATCATTTACTCGCATTGGTGCAGTACACTGTGTGACAATTCCTAATATCGAATTCCGAATTCTAAGTTTGCCATTGCTGCTAGTTTCGAATCGTCACGCTCATCTGCGTATCAACCTTTGTCTTGAGGTCATTTATCTTGACGTCTTTGCATTTGTCCTAAGGAAGACGTAATCCTAAGCTGTCTAAGGTAGCTTGACTACGGGATTCCTTTACAATGCTTTTCCTCTCCTTATGATGGAATTCTTTTTCGTATAGCTCATCCAATCATCGTTTGTTTTCATCATGCCATTTGTTGAAGAAACAGCATCCCTAGGATGTAAGTTCTTCTTGGTCTACTCTGGACCTTCATAATCCTAAGCTTGTGGATTCTCGATCCATCTTGTGGTAACCTTCGTCATTTTTCTTTATTCTTAACTTCAACTGCTAGTTTCGGCTTCGAGCCTTCCGGCCAATCACTTATAGTGATGGTCTTCTTGAAGGTAGCAACGTAGCTTGGAACGTTGTTTCCATTATTCTTGCCATAGCAATTCTCGCTGTGACAGTATCACGTCTTCAGTTTCCTTGCTTTAAGGCAACACTTAGGTTCGTCTACACCTCTTTTCATTTTTAACGGTTCCTTAGTTCTCCACATGTAATCCCTATGATTACGTTTCTCGCACATCTGGCATATCGGCCTTCTTTCTTCAGAAGCTCCTTTAGCCTTCTTGTGGAATCTACCGTCATTGTCTTCAAGACCTTCCTCGTACCGTTCCTGTTTCCTTTCATCGCGAGTCTAGTATTACCAAAAGCTTCCTCGGGACCAGCTCTACTAGCAGTCGCTTTATTGGACATTCTTCTCGTCAAAGCTTCCGGAAATTGATGTTTCCTCGAATGTCGTGTCGAATATTCGTACGTGAACCGTGGTGTTTCTCTATTCTACATATATATATATATATATATATATATGTGTATATATATATATATTATATCACATGCATTTCAGCTATTTAACAAATATAGCACACGTATATAATTTAAGTCATAAAATTTTGGGGTGTTACAGAACCCGTGACCTGAATGTTATAGTACAGCACCCTGACCATCGGGCTGGGGGCTGGACTTATTAACAGATTCGCAACCATCGTTTTTGATTATACAGCGATAGGGCAAACTGGAAAGGAAAAAAGAAAACGGTAAAAGAATTGGGACTGGGGAGATTCGAACCCGCGACCTTCTAGTAACAAATCAAAAGCCTGACCATTCGGCCAGACCCTGAGGACAGTTTTTATCCCGTAAGTTTAATATATAATCAGTTGCAGTGTGTTGTCATCTTCTTCATTCGTTAACCCTAAAACCCCGACCACCATAGAAGCGTAACAAAAGTTTTACAGAGGCATAAGAACAATTGAACCACGCTGCAACGATGCTATAAATCAAATGCGAGGGAGTTGAGGATTACCTCTTATGCGAAAAGAATACCGGAACACTCCGCAACGATGATGAACGTGACCAGACCACCGGAATCGCTTCTGCGATGACCTGCTCGTGCTGCGTTCGTGGTTGGTGAGGATGTTTTCTGATGCTAATGCAAGACCGACGCTAGCATCAACCGTGGCGAATGACGGGTTTTTTAGAGCGTTCGGGTTCTTTATGTTGATCGCCGGGAAAGAAAGAAAAGAAATAAACTAGGTTTCTCGAGAGGGTTTGGGAGCAGACGGTAAATGTGATAGAATGAACATCAGACTCCTGATGATTGAGTTATTGTGACTGATCGAGTGGAGCAGGATGTGTAACTGACGGAAGGACTTGAAGTCGGGTTTAAAGGGATGCACCGTTTCGGAACTCATGATCGACGGGTCTTAAATTTTCATTAAAAATCAAGTTTGTTGAAATGACAAACATAGTCCCTCTCTAATTTATAAAATAAATTATAGAGTTTAGGAAATTAGACTACAAGTCCTTCCAGTTCTTGCTTACTTAAAAGAGGTTTAGGAAAATGACAAGAATTAACCCTCGAAGTAACAAGTCATTAACTAATCCTAACGGAGTGAACCGAGAATAACTTTAACCGTGTAAATACGAGAATTTGACCGTGTGACATTCGAGGATTTCAAGGTTAACTTCCGTTAGACAATCTCCGTTAGTTTCGTTATATGTGTTAACTTAGTAACTAATGCTTAACTAGGCCGAATACGTCCACGACCTTTGGTTGATCACCGAACCCGACCATATGTGTTATGTGTTTATTTATTTATTGTTATTATGTGCAACGTGTTTAATTAATCAATTTTGAAAATTGGCCCTTTTGGTTGCCAGCGAAACTACCGAGCGAAATTGTAGATTCGCTCGGTAGACAAACTTTCGAATTACACGAATTCAGAGTCAGTTTCGCTTGGCCAGCGAAACTGCCGGCAAAACTAGCTCCTGACCTATATATTTTATAAAACCCTAATCTTCTCATTTTACTTACATCATTTCTCAAAAAAAAACACACACACACTCTCCTGAATTCTGGTCAGCTGAGAAACACCACGAGCCGTCGTGATCTCAACCTCGAGACATCACCCATTCGGATCCTAGATCAAACCGTGAGTCTCCAAAACCATTTTCATGCATATTCTATGTGTTTCCTTAAAAAGCATGCTTAGATCTTCATGAAATCGCGTATGCTTGTAGTATGATGCTTAGGAATGCTAGATCTATCATAAAGTCTGTAACTTTACGTGTGAAATCAAGCCATAATGAAGATTCATGCTAGTTAGGTTAACTTTGTGCTAAAAATGAGCTTTGAGGTGTTTTTGGTGATTTGACGATGAAAACTCATGTTTAAGGTGTTAAAATTGCCTCTGTGATGTTGGTAAATGTTTATGCATGCTAGATATTGAATTACATGATGTATGGAAGCTGTTAGATTGATTTTTGGTCTTAAAAACGAGTTTTTTTTCACGACTAGCGAAACTGTGCATTCATTAGGCGAAACTATGAAGCGAAACTGTTTGAATATTCATACAGCGATACTAAGTAGCGAAACTATAGTGTCGCCGGTGAAACTAAGTAACGAAACTACCAAGCGAAACAATACCTTTTCCCTGAACGAAAGTTCAAACCAGTTTCGAGCGAACCTATGCTAGCGAAACTGTGTCATCAGTTTCGAGCGAAACTGGCTAGCGAAACTGTGTCATCGGGTATTACCCAGCGAAAGTGCTGCCCGTGCACACAGCGAAACTGTGTAGCGAAACTATGTAGCGAAACTGTAGCTAAACTGTGTAGCGAAACTGAGCCAAGACCAAAACCCAAACTTGTGCAACTTATTTGAATGTTATGCCACGACTTACATGATTATGCAATAATGAAACATGCTTTGATTTCTGAGTTATGTGAACCCTCGTTTATGATCAACCATCGGTGTCGTGTGTCGGTATGTCGTGTCATAGTTCCAACGTGCTATGTTATGGGCCATAGTGACGTAAGTTAAATATTATACACGAAACTAATACTTAAGACCTAAACGTGTTCTTAGGTCTTCGTTAAGCAAACAATACTTGGATTATTTAGCAAGTGTAGCAGTGCAACCAAAGGTGAGTGTCACTAACCCGTTTACTGTGAGCCCGTTTGGGACACACTGAATAACTTAATGAAAAACAATGCTGACAATCTTATGAGTGCTATGCACCTCTTTTATGAACTTGAAACCTTATGAGTGCCACGCACCTCTTTGATAAACTTGAAGTGTTTTATGGGAAACACTTGTGGAACTTAAACAAACTACTTCTGAAACGAAACTGAAAACATTTTGAGATTCATGAGAATCCGGTGAACCGTTTTAACATGGCTAGTGTAGGTTAAAGTCTAAACCACATGATATCACATGATTACTAAGGATTGCCTTTAACTGAAAAAGTCCTCAACTTAATTGTGCCATTAATTGTAAAGCGAGGGGATGTTGGGTAGATCTACTGGAGTTTGACAAACTCCGCCTCGTGACACTGGAGGTGCACGGAGGTACAATATCAGCCTATCTGACCGTGATCCCGAGAGGACACGGGGGAGGCAAAGCCGCGATGACGTATGTCCGCAAAACAAAATAGATGATGGCGATGCCACTACAATACTTATTAGTCAGCTTTGGTACAAACTTCCTTAGTGCATGGAACAACGGATTAGCTACCCGTG
The DNA here is from genome assembly GCA_039602395.1 of Deinandra increscens subsp. villosa. NCBI lineage: Eukaryota > Viridiplantae > Streptophyta > Magnoliopsida > Asterales > Asteraceae > Deinandra > Deinandra increscens. Next base: position 34,351 of record JBCNJP010008014.1, read on the forward strand.
ATATCGGTTGAGCACTTTAATTTTACAAAACTAGTACATACCCGATAACGCATGTTACGGACAATACTTTTACTAAATCACGCTACTATGATTATGGACCGGTGTATTATCACTGAGCATTGCTTTTCACAAATAAATATTACATAAGTATATGTTGACACAATTATGATTATGAGACCGGGCCACTGCGTGACAAGCCCACTGTGAACTCACCAACCGTTAGGTTGACACTTGCGTGGTTTAAACTTTTGCAGATCGCTGAGGAGTATCCGGAGCGGGTTGGCATGGCACATGAAGACATTTTACTTTTGTTTAAATCAAATTGGGAATTTAAAACAATGATTTTGTAAAGCACGTGGTTTGTGCTAAGACAATATATTCCGCTGCGTATTTTGAGACTTTATTTATGACATATATTTAGACTAACTCTGATTCGTTTAGTATTTGTAACTAATGGTTGTGGTCCTGGTTTGCTCGCACCCCTTAACGGTATAAACTCCTTTAGTGGTTATTTGGGGGTGTGACAGATTGGTATCAGAGCCATAAGTTGCAGAGAACTGGAATCATTTTGAAAAACGATTTGGAAACTGCAACTTGAAACCTTAGTTACAAACGAACAAACAAATTCCCAAAACAAAAAAAAAACAAAAAAAAAAATGTCACGTGCCAACCTGGGATACTCGCTCTGCTGTGTAAGTAAATGCTTTGTACGTATGTATATATATATATATAAATATATATATAGACCGTGTCTAAGTAGTCTAAGGGAAAAAAACCTTAGGAAAATTTCACACACGAAAACGAAATGCGAACGCTAATACGCACACTGTTCCGGGGAAAGCGACAACGAAATGATGCTACACGCTACGTCCTGATTTCTACTACGATGACTACGCCGACGGTGACTTTTATGGGAAAGCCGACTTTCGACGATAGTACTTACGACTTACGACGTTCTCCGACGACGCCTCAATTTTGCATGAAATTTTTTCTGGACTAATAGTGGGATAACGGGAAATTGTTAATATACATATTATGGGATATGTATAAAGTATAACTGTGACTGAACACTGGCTACTTAAACTGTCAAGAGAATGTCTGGAAGAGGACACGGGAGGAACAATATTAACCTAACACCTGCGCAACTGCAAGCTATGATAAACGAGCACGTGCAAGCCGCGGTGGCAGCCGCCCAAGCTGCATTCGCCGCGCAGGGTAATTATTACGCCTGTTAAGGCACAAAGCGATTATATTTTGACCTGTTTAAAACTTAAAACCCGAACTATTTATGCATCAGGAAACCTCCATCACTGCACGTTTAAGTCCTTCATGGACTGCAAGCCGATAACGTTTTCCGGCGAAAAAGGAGCGGTAGGACTCCTCAGGTGGATCGAGAAGTCTGAGAAGGTCTTCTCTATGTGCAACTGCCCTGCTGAGAACAAAGTGAAATATGCGACTGGTACCTTTGAGGGAGCTGCTCTCACCTGGTGGAATGCCGAAATCCAGATGATTGGGTTAGATGCGGCTAATAACATGGAATGGGAAGCATTTAAGGAACTGATTATGGAGGAGTACTGTCCCCGTGACCAAGTGAAGATGTTAGAGGGTGAATTCTTGAATCTGAAAATGATAGGGTCTGAAGTTGAACAGTATACTGCGCGTTACCACGAGTACGCGGTGCTATGCCCAACAATGGTTGATGCTGAGTTCAAACGCATCGAGCGTTATTTGGAAGGCCTCGCGCCTCAAATCAAAGGACTAGTGACTGCCAGCAACCCCACAACCATGCAGCAAGCCATCCGTTTGGCTCACAAGCTTACTGATCAGGAAATCGAGAAAGGTACACTTCCTGCAAAAGCCTCAGAGAAGAATGCCTTAAGTGGCAAAAGAAAAGCTGATGATGAAGCTCCTGAAAACTCAATGAACAATCAAAGTGTGGGAAACAGCACTGGGAGGTATTTTAATTCCCAAGGTCAAAGCAAAAGGTCTGGGAACAACAGTGGAAACAACCGCCAGGGCGGCAATGGTCAAAGCAACTACAAGGGTAACCTGCCCATGTGTAACAAGTGTGGGAAGCATCACGCTGGTATTTGTAGAAGGAGTCTGAACTGTGACAGATGTGGCAAGAAAGGCCACGAAGCAAAAGACTGCTGGGCCACTGCGTGACAAGCCCACTGTGAACTCACCAACCGTTAGGTTGACACTTGTGTGGTTTAAACTTTTGCAGATCGCTGAGGAGTATCCGGAGCGGGTTGGCATGGCACATGGAGACATTTTACTTTTGTTTAAATCAAATTGGGAATTTAAAACAATGATTTCGTAAAGCAAGTGGTTAGTGCTAAGACAATATTTTCCGCTGCGTATTTTGAGACTTTATTTATGATATATATTTGGACTAACTCTGATTCGTTTAGTATTTGTAACTAATGGTTGTGGTCCTGGTTTGCTCGCACCCCTTAATGGTATAAACTCCGTTAGTGGTTATTTGGGGGTGTGACAGATTGGTATCAGAGCCATAAGTTGCAGAGAACTGTAATCATTTTGAAAAACGATTTGGAAACTGCAACTTGAAACCTTAGTTACAAACGAACAAACAAATTCCCAAAACAAAAAAAAAACAAAAAAATTTCACGTGCCAACCTGGGATACTCGCTCTGCTGTGTAAGTAAATGCTTCGTACGTATGTATATATATATCTTATTATACATATTCAATGAAGGTGGTTGAATTTTAAGATATACAACTTATTATGCATAAGGTACAAGTGAAATTTTAAGAGGTACAATATGTGTTGCTTCATGTACAAGTGTACAAGCTTTAAAGATCCAGGTTTATGTCTTTGTCGGACCGGGTTACCCGAATGAAAATAAGATCCGCGTGATACCTCCAACCCTAATTCCTTTTGAGCACCCGTGATCTCAAAACCCAGTTGAGAACCCGTTCCTTTCGTCGCTGCTTTTCAGAAGAATTGCTTTTTCAGATGCGGCCATCCTATTTCCGGTAATCCTTCAGAGTCCTTTCTTCCCTAAGCTTTTACTCAGAACCCTAATCCGACCAAGATGCTGAAGAAAGCACAAATCGGACGGCTCCTCTGATTTGCAAACCTAATCCGACGATGCAGAATCCCTTCTCTGGTTGGTTTCACGCGGATTCATCTCATTTTGACGAGGATGGAGCTCTGGTTGAAGTGTATAAAGTCGCACCATATTCAACTAATTTGACACATCCACCTGCTTTCAAATTTCAATCGGTTCTTGTAACATTTAATTTCAATTTATATTGTTCGTGTTCAACCAGAGGTAATTTCCATTTGTTATTCGGTGTTCGACTAATTTGACACATCCACCTGCATCTCTTCTCTGTTAATTGTTCAAGTTGTTAGACAGGTTATGAAAAATCTCATGCTTCTGAATACTACCTGTAGATTTGTGTTTTTTTTGTTTTGTGGAGATTATGTAGTTTGATCGATTTATTTTTATCTAAATTTGGGACCAGTTTGTTGGATTAACTTATAGAAGTTGTAATAACATAATCTGTATATTTTTGTAATAACATCTTTAAATGAACTAACGTCTTTGTTTGATTTCTTGTATATGTTTGATTATGCTTCTTATGAAATAATAAAGTTAGACTAAACAGAAACTTAATAATGTGTACACTTAGTTTATTCATAAGAAATTAGTTGTTGTTGAACTAACTTGACAAATCTGTGGTGATGCTTTCATTGGATTTTTTGGTCATGACAAATTAGTTGGAAAGGAAGGTGTGGTGATGCTTCCTGTTTGAAGCACATTCAAATATATGACCACCTGTTCTCTTGATATGTGATTTTGACATGTTATTTTTCTGTGTTTTATTTTCCTGCAGGTTGTGGTTGTGCAGCCTTTGTGGAAATTTTAGTGAGGCCTCCCCTGTTCTGCAGCCTTTCTCAGGTATTACGAGAACCTTCAACTTGATGGAAAATTAGATATAGACTTATGGACTGAATAGAATAGCAATATGGACTTGTTCAACAAGTGTTTTGTAATCAGACCTGCTTAAACTGAAATAGGCTACATCAAATAAAGCTTAAAAACAAGTTAGTGTTTGCATTTGAGTTGAAAACAAGTTAAAATTTAACAAGTTAGTGTTTCTATTTGATGATGGATATCCTTAGGTGAGTCAAATAACATAAAGACATATATGGTCAGTAGTCTCAAATGATGTATAAGTTCTTGGTTGAGGTTTGATCATGCATAATGACCCATACATAGAAATGGTAATGATGTGCATGAAGTGATTTGAGTTTAGATGTATATATGGTCAAACTAACCATTAAAATCCACCCTTTTAATAATTAATTTATTTAAAGGGGTAAATATTTCAGTAAATAGAACCCATACTTTTTAAAATCTTGACCCAAAGTCTCCATTATGTTAACCTCCTAAATAACTTAAGTTATTTCGGTATTATGTGTATTATGTAGTCATACTCATCCATGACTATATTCTTTAAATTTCTTAAGGGCTCTAGGGTCTTTTTTTTTAATTGAATTTTATTAATTTTTTGTTCTTTCAAAGTCTGATAATCCTAAAAGTAGTCAATGACAATGCGTCTCCATGGTCAAAGCCACATTGTTACAGCTCTCATAGTTTTGTTTTCAGAAAATTTACATCAGAATTTTTTAATCAGAAATCAACCCCATTTTGGTAAATACTTTGGTCAAAAACTCTCTTAATCGTTTCCTTTAACCACTTGCTTTGCATTTGAGACTTTTTTAAATGTTGCTGCGTTTGGAACTCATTACATTTTCATAATGTCATTGGTTTCAAAGGTTGGATTTTGTATGGATGTTGATTGACAAAAAGATTATATCTTTAGGCATCCACTTTGTAACCATATAGTCATACCCTCTACAAGTGATCCTTTAGGCATACAGACATTTGATGCTATTCTGTGGAGACTTTCAATGATTTTTACTTTGTAATTGTTGTTTTGGACATATTATTTTAGTATCTACAACCTCTTACAAGAGTTTTTAGTTTTTGTTTGATTATAATTTTGGCTCTTCACCATGATTTCTATGTCATTTGTTGCTATTTTTTTTTTTTTGCTGCATGTTATAGTGTGCAGCGTCTTTCAATTGTTTGGAGCGCATCTGGTTCTTAGCCTCTTAGGTATTTGTACTAACTTTATTTGTTTAGCCTCATAAATCATAATCATATTATTTATATTCTAATAGGTAGGAGGGTATTTATGATAATTTTTTGCCCATTTGCGGTTTGCATTATTTTATTAATTTATATATTTTCCTGCTATGAGCATATATTAGTTTGATTGTTTAAAATTTTAATGAGTTTTAAATCTTATTTCTGCTCATTTGTTATCTTTAAAACATATTTCAATAAAAACCATTTATGTTGTGAAATCTTTGGTTGTCCTACCAACCATTAACTGATGAAAGATACCAAACATAAAAGTTTATGACATATGAAATACTTAGAATTAACATACAGCAAACCAATTATTGTCCATAGAACTAACCATTCATAGAGTACATATAGCTCACGCTTTACTTGACCATTAATCAGGAATAGTATTAATTTATCTTAAACCAATTATTCCTGCCTCTGCTTCCATACTCTTTTCAAGATACTTTTTTAGTACAGAAATTTAAAAAAAAGTATAAAAGTATATATATCTTATTTAACCAACTTAACTACCAATATAATAAATAATAAATAAAAAGTCATGCCTGTAAGATCAAGAGTATAAAAGTATAAATAATAAATAAAAAGTCATGCCTGTAAGATCAAGAGTATAAGATTTTTAACAACCTTTAAGAAACCAACTGAGAAAATTGGATTTTGGTTAAAAACACTGCTGAGTATGGCATAACATAGTACTAAACACTATTGAGTACATAATTCATTCAAGAAATTTTAGACGATTCATTAAAACAACATTGTGGTCTTAATCTGAATTTTAAAACAGTCCCTTAAAACAGCTCATTAGTGGTCATAATCTGATTTTTAAAACAGTCCCTTAAAACATTCCCTTAAAACAACTCATTAGTGGTCATAATCTGATTTTTAAAACAGCCCCTTTAAAATAGTCCCTTAAAACAGCTCATTAGTGTTCACAATCTAATTTTTAAAACAGTCCCTTGAAATGGCTGTTTAATTCAACCAGTGGCTTTTTGCTTCAATAGTAAGTAGTGCCACCATCTAAGACCTAGGCCTACTAACTCTATATATGCTAGATTCTTTCTCTTTTAAAGTAGGATGGGCCTGAGTCTCATGTCTTACATAACCCTTTTGCTTTCCAACAAAATGATGCAAAGATGTTGCTAAAAAATAAAAGATTGTAAAATATGTAGCAGTAAGACAATGACATCTCTACATTGATCTTTGTACTTTATTTATTACTTTAGATTGCAAAGAAAGCTTAAGACTGTGTATGCTCATTTATTTTGATCTGCTTGTAGCTGATAAAGCATGTTCACTTTAGCATTTGAAAACTAAAAAAGATCAAAAAGTTAAGGTTTATGATAGCTGCTAGATGATTACTTTACAGGTTATTTTTGATAAGTGCACTACTGCTATAGCTGGGGTTATTAAGGAACTTGAAGGCTGTTTAATGTTATTGGGATGAGGGACACATATTTTTATGATAAAATCACTTTACTTTGCTTGTAACAGTAAACATACATACATATATACATGTCTATAGAGTAAACATACATACTTTATATGAATATTTGTTAATATTTTTGCCCTTCAGTGTTGCCCCCTCTATTTTCTGTTTACAACAACCAACATGAATACAAATAAGGTAGTAACTCATTTTGTTTACTTTACTACCTGTTAGTAAATTTTAAAATTAATGATATTCCTTTTACTTATGTTAAATGTGGATAATGCAATTCTTTTTATCTATTGTGAGTGAGGTACACATGCATTATAAGTGGAGTTAAGCATACCAGTAGGTTGAACAGAACATTGTTATTTTACATATGCTTTATATTACCTGATGTGTGTGTGTGGTTTCTAAGATTGATGTAGCAAATTCTAAGATTGAAAATAGGCATAAACCTACACATGATAGGCACATAGTAGTATAGTGTGTTTAGATCATATATAACCAGAAGAGAGTTCAGTTTGTGTCAAATAGAAAATGCTTAGCATCACAACAATCCATCATTAACTCAAAGTGAGCAATTTCTAAGTTTTTTTGCCCTTATAGTATAGGATCTGCTTATTGGGTTCTTAATTTATTCAAACGAGGCAAATCATTTGTATATCCTTGAACCCATCAACATCCTATTGTTGTGCACTTCATCATGCTTTATTGCTTCCAACAAAAACCACAGAATAGGTAAATATGTGCCTTAATATGCAAAACTCATTTGTTATTTGGGTGTATCTTCGGTGATACTATTATTGTGCTCAAGAAATGATATATCTAACACTCTTTTGTTTAGTCGAAATAAACTGTTAAACAAAATAGGTTGGAGTTTTGGTACAACATACTCAATGTTTTATTGCTATTTATTAAGCTTGGTTAGCCTCTCAACTAAAAATTGAAGGTTAAGTGTATTGCCTGTTTCTTTCTTACATTACACCCTATTAATTACTCTTATTTGCCAAGGAATACAATGGTTTTAGGTTAACAAACCTGTATTGGATTAACATATAAAAATTTTAAATTTGATGACTTTTGGAAACAAGAAACTTCTGTATAACTGATAACAAAGAAGTTGGCTTTTAGTTATGGTCCATGGTCTTAGTTTTATAATTGTTGAGGGGTTGTGATAGAAATAGCATAACAGTTTGTGAGTTGTGGTTACTAAATTTAGGAATAAGGCTGCTATTTTTGTATTATGTTAAACTAATTCTACATCCACTTAAGTTTGTATCACAGCTTTGTGATTACAATTTTATATATGTATTATGTTAAACTATCATTGCTTAATATAATTCTCATCGTATTGTTTTGTTATGTGAAAACCACTATTGCAGTGTTTTTGGAAGTTGATCGCGGTTGCTTCATTGAATATTGATTGAGGTCTCTTCAAAAGGTTAGTCTAACTGTTTATGTGGTACTCTGTTTGGTTAATATGCTATATACCTGCATCAGACAAACCTTTAATTGATATTAGGATGATTAGAGATTTTACAAATATGCCAACAACAAGTTGTTTTCTTGAGGCAATTTGAATGTGTTTTTGTGATTCCCAGAGAAGTTACATAAGATAATTAAAGTATGCCATAAGTGACTATATTTGGATCATGGTACAAGGTGTTCGATGAGGATTAAGAACTGTTTTTAAAATAAAAAACAAGAATCACAATAGAACTCAGAAAGGAATAAGTATAAACCTGATAACTTGCACTTTAGCTTCTATTATGAGTGGATCAGCATCAACAAACCCGTATATCACTTTGGATAATTTCATTATTTTTTTCCAACCCCAGTCATGTTCTTTTCTTCCATAAGTGATATAAAGTATATGCAAACATACATTTCAATCATTTAATATAATAACAGTGAACAATCATTTAATATAATAAAAGCAACAATACTCACAAGGGGAAAAAGTACCAACCATAATATTTCAATCAGATGATTTAAGTAACTTTTGGTTGTTAACTTCAAGCACATGAGCATGAACAAACTGATAATAAAATACTTATGTCCCTAAATATGAAAAGATGAACACATTATATAATATCAGAAAAGCCATCCTTGGTACAAAGAGTTAAAACCATCATATTTACAAAAACCCCTAAGAAGCTACCTCCCTCAGACTCACAATAAACATCATTAGTTGATCCAAAATCAATAGCAACATACCTAAAATCAACTTAATTTAACTGTTTGAACTCAACATTGTTTTAACCTTCAAATACATTAGAGCTCATGTCAACATGGAAATTAACTTGACTATATAATCAATAGATTTAATAAAATCTGACTACAACAAAAATATAACAGAAGTAAATAGCTTGAATAAATAATATACCAAGATCAAATGATTAAAAACCATAAGCACCAAAACTGCAAAACATGCAACTGTTACTACTTGCTACAACAGTGCTATTTATCATAACTGTTGCTAATAATTGATTTGTTGTGTTTTCGGTAATATCATAACAGTGCTATTTATCATAACTGTGCTATTTATCATAACTGTTGCAACTGTTACAAGGAGCAGCATGAACGAGCATTCTTTCCCCAAATGTTTAGTCGACGTTGCGTGCTTTGAACTACATGTGTAAGTTAATAGATTACTAGATTGTTATGTGTCTTAAGTTAATATTCATTTACAAAAGAGTGTTACTGACATGTTTGTTTCTTTTTCCTACATTAATTAGAATGTCGTTATACATGGACGAGATCTACGATTTTCCAGGTATCTTTTTATCATTTAGAATTGTAGTTTGTTATATCTACCTATACTGAATTTATAACATTCATTGTTGTGATAAAACCAATGTAAACCCTTAATGTTGTTTTTCAGTGGCTCATCCGTTAGAGGAAATTGAAGAGTGGTGGGCAAACTTTGGTGATGAGGTCATCGAAATTTGCATGGCGTATGACGCGGATTGACCTCCTCACTATGGAATTCATTGACACCCGGATTTTTATTTTAAAACTACTATGTTATTAATGATATTTAAAAACAATGTTGATGAATTCTATCTTAAAACTCTTTTGGTTTTAAATTACTATGTTTGTGACCAATATATATTTAAATTCGGGTGTTTGTTGTTATTTGTCTGAGTTCTACAAGGGTAGAAAAGTTAAATAGATGATATAAATTAGAACACTAACAGACTTATGATGAAAAATATACGACGAGAGTATTGATAAACTAACAAAAAAACAAGTATAAGACGTTGTTGTCACCAATGAATGCGCATATACCGCATTATAAGGTGACATCGGAGCGCATCACGCTAAAAAAACGAATACCTCGATGTAAATTGTCGTGCCACCATAACAAGCGAACAAATGACGAATAACGCCCTATAAACCGTTGCCGCCGCAACGCGCGGGTACCCCCCTAGTATATATATATATATATATATATATATATATATATATATATATATATATATAGGGGAAGGATCCTGCGAAAACATCCTTTTTTTGTGAGAACTGCGTAAACAAATCTTAAAACCTACATAACTTTTTCATACGTTAATATTTTTTTAAAAAATTTGCACCAAAAGTCTTAAAATTATATTATCTTTAATCCTATAAAAGTTTTAAAAAACTTAACGCTTTTTTTTTATTTTTTTAAATATTTTTTTGTGTGGTGCACATGTGCATCACAAAAAAAACTCATACTTTTAGTATGAGTTAATATTTTTTTTTTCTTAGTCGCACCATATTTCATATTTTTATAATTTTTTTGCGTTTTTATTGAATGATGCACATGTGCATCATACCAAAAAAAAACGCTCATACATGTGATATACATTAATAGTTTAAAAAGAAATTGCACCCTAAATCTTATAGTTGTGTTATCTTTAGATTTAAAGAAAAAAATAGCATTTTATAACTTTTTTTAATTATATGATGCACATGTGCATCACAAGGGAAAAAAAAACGTTCAGTTTTTTTTCTAATATTTTGCTCCAGATTTAAAGATAACGTAATTCTAAGACTTTTGGCGCAAATTTTATGAAAAATCGTTAACGTATGAAAAAGTTACGTGAGTTTTTAATATGTGTTTTCGCAGTTTTCACAAAAAGATGTGTTTGCGCAGGTTCCTTAACGCCTATATATATATATAGGGGAAGGATCGAAATAAAAACAAGAAAACAAATATTAAAACCTCTATAACTTCCTCATACGATAATATTTTTTAAAAAAAATTTGCACCAAAAGTCTTAAAATTATGTCACCTTTAATTCTGGGAAAAAAAAATTAAAAATATAAAATTTCGTGATTTTTTTTATTATTGCACATGTGCAATAATACGTATTAATTATATTACACATGTGCAATATTAACAAAAAAAACGTTAATTTTTTTTTAATTTTTTCCAGAATTAAAGATAACAGAATTATAAGATCTATGGTACAATTTTTTATCAAAAATATTAACGTATGAAAAAGTTATAGAGGTTTTAATATTATTGCACATGTGCAATAATAAATTTTTATTGCACATGTGCAATAATAAAAAAATAAAAAAAAAACGTTGAATTTT
>JBCNJP010008015.1:0-45549 GCA_039602395.1 Deinandra increscens subsp. villosa
AGTTAAGCATTAGTTACTTAAGTTAACACTTATAACGTAACTAACGGGTTTGTCTAACGGAAGTTAACCTTGAAATTCTCGGGTGTCACATACTAACCTAGTATATTATATATATATATATATATATATATATATATATATATATATATATATAGGATTAGGTTCAAATGAGAACTTTTTCTTTTAAGAACTTTTGAGAATTAAATCTCAACCACTAATTTCAGGTGGGACCACTATAATTCATTGGGGTTTTCCATATATATAAACTAGTGGCTTAGAATAGTTCTTTTTAGTTCATAAACCCAATTGGTTCTCAGGGTGAGGTTCATTGTAGACACTTTCGCATGTGAAATAGCTCTTTTTCACATGTGAAAGTTTCTAATTAATGAGAAAAAAGAAAAAAAGAAAAAAGAAAATTAATCACAACCATTAGATCAAGAGATCTAATGGTGAAAAAGGGTGTCTACCTGTCTACACTTATGGGGGTGTCTACAATGAACTTTTCACTTGGTTCTCAAATATATATATATATATATATATATATATATATATATATATAGAGAGAGAGAGAGAGAGAGAGAGAAGGGATAAAATGAAAACCTCTCCGAGTTTGGAAAACCGTGAAAACCAAGCTAAAAAATTCGATTTTTGTTCTGATTTTTTTATGGTGATTCTCTAAGTTAAAAAAACCTCCTTTATGCAAAAAAATAAAAAAAATGCCTAGTAAATTTTTTTTTAAAAATATTTTATTACCGAGGTTACATATGTAACAGTACCCTGTTACATATGTAACATCGGTTATAAAAAAATTTTTTAAAAAAATTTTACTAGGCGTTTTTTTTTTATTTTTTTGTATAAAGGGGGTCTTTTTAACTTAGAGAATCACCATAAAAAAATTCGGAACAAAAATCGAATTTTTTAGCTTGGTTTTCACGGTTTTCCAAACTCGGAGAGGTTTTTATTATATCTCTCCCCTATATAATATATATATATATATATACTAGCCGTGTGCCCGCGCGTTGCGGCGGCGACAGTGTATAGTGTGTTATTAGTCTTCTGTTCGTGCGTTACAACGGCACAAGAAACTGCAAAGCGGTTTTTGTTTATTTGTTTGCTTGTTATGGCGGCACGACAATTTACATCGATGTATTTTTTTATTTAGAACTCAAACAAATAACAACAAACACCCAAATTGAAATATATATTGGTCACAAACATAGTAATTTAAAACCAAATGAGTAGTAAGATTTCATAAGAAGCCATTTGTCTTCATTCGCGACATACTTGACGTAGAATTCAATAGGAGATACGGTGTGATAATTTGAAATACGTCTTGAGCGGCGTTGTTCATCTTGGGTGTCTTAAAATGTGTTTCAAATTTAACCGACGTAGTCATGTTCCAGATCAATATACATGCTCACATGAACTGATAGATTATAAGAGATACGGTGTGAACTTTTTCCCATGCCAAGCGCTCAAGTTACAAACTCATAAACGCTAGCATGTCATTAAAAGCATAAAAATAAGACGGATACCTTCTCTCATATTTCATTAGTTTCATTAATGAACTCTAGGTTTTGGACGATATCGTTACGCATTTCAGCTTATAAACCTGAGAGTTTGTTTTAAATCACAAATTGTATTGTTGGCACTATCAAACGACAAAGAATAAAGATGAATGAATTTGAGTTTGGTAATGTAACATTTAGTATAATTGGCACACCTAGATGTTCCATAAATATAAATAGATAAAAATATATCATGATTATAAAATAGGATATAATTTCAAATAAAAAAAAATTTATTAGGGAGTAGATTTGGTGGGAAATTTTTTGTGAGAATGAATCTAGTGTTAACATGTGTTAACCATTGTAACTGTTTATTAGAGTAGGAAGATTATATTATACCCATACTATATAGAATCTCGTAAAATATTTTTATTATTCTACCTCTTGATTTTTTAATTTTCCTCCTCACGTTGATATTTTATGATGAGTATAAAAATGATTGATTGCTCCTCATTCCCCATTAATTAGTTTATATTTTATACCCTTTAATCCTTCATTGCTTATCTAAATTATTTTATCTTTCTAAATATTTATGTGGCTTTGAGGTTAAAATAATTAATTTTACTTCCAAAATCTACAGGCACTCGGTTTGAAGTAGAAGCAAAGTCACTTTTACAGTTCAGAAAATTCCCAGCTAACTTCACTCAATTTATGAGTTTCATCATTTGTATTCCAACAAATTTATAAGTATCGATAGGTGGCATATGAAACTACAAATCTGATTCTATTCCATGAATACATTCATCCAGTAGCTATGACTCCTATTTGATATAAAATTTTTCAAATTAAAACCATTTGTAGAAACAAGTTTTATGTAAAGATTGGGTTTACTAACTATTTGTAGAAACAAGTTTTATGTAAAGATCATGAAATATATATTGTATTGTACGTCTATTAGTTTTGTCAAATGAAGTTAGACCATTACAAAATCATTACAAAATGTTTGTATAAATTTCTTTAGAAATTTGAACATTTGAATGTTTCTAGTATTTGTATAATTAATTAATTAGGTTGTATTTCAAGAATTTGTATAATTAATCAATTAGTGATAGAAATATTATAGAGTATACATGAAAATTAATATTAACGACAATATGTTGGCATAATTGATTTAGATCTTCAAAAGACTCCTACCCTTTTCTTGACCCAACGCATCCACCAAATTAGTCAGATCTTCTAACGACTACATTAGTTGAACATTAGTAATTATAATTACCTATGTTGTAAACTTGAGAAGGGAAAAAAATTCTCCACTTTCAAGGGATATATAGCATGACATAATTGAATCAATAGTCAAACAAAACTACAAATAATGGGACTGTTCGATATAACACTTTTCTTCCACCAGACACAAGTAGTGAAATTCCCAAAATACACTTTTCCATTTAAAGAATCCAAGAGATTTTGCTTCTTTTGGTGACAAGGTTGAGACTTGTGAGACCCCAAATTGTAATCAGTTAACAGTTAACGATAAGCTACAACATGTAGAGTAGTAAGCTAACTTTGCCCTTTACTAACTTTCCATATGTCATTATTTTGTATTTGCATCTTTACAGAAGTGGCATATTGGTTGTCATTTGGTTTTCCCTCGGTACACCCTCCGTACACTAATAATAACTACAAAAGATAGATTCTAAATGTTGTTGCTACTGGCTATGCAATTCTAATTAATTTTGCCATCAGCTTAGTTGGCTTTGACTTTCAAAAGATTTTCTCCTTTTTTACTGACTTCAATCTCTGATGTTATCTGTCTTTTTGGTTTCTTAGTAGCTTTTGCTCTTGCCTTAGTAGCTTCTGCATTGATTTAGGATTTTTAAATGTTAGATCTTTACTTTTTAAATGTTAGTCCAATATTCCTACCACCTGCATAGTTGGTGATATCTAAAATCATGCACTACTTTGAAGACATGCTTGAACATATCTTTGTTTTAATAGAAGTTTAAAACAAAAGACAAATTTTGTGGCTCAACCCAAATCAACTTGAGCCATTTTTTATAACTGTGAGAATATTACCCCCCCCCCCCCCACGACACTAACCATTAAAAGAGGAATGAAGGGTGCTTTTGCCAGGGTCTTTATAAAGTTAGAGGCACTTTAAAATCAATTGCATTTCAAAGGGACATTGAATATAACTCACTGAGCCAAGATGATAGCAAATTAAAGCCCATTGATGTTATGCAAGGGCTCACAGAAATTAAATATCACAAAAGAAGATTAGACCAAACCAAATTTAAACAGAAAAAGTACAAAATGAACCTCTATACCATTTCATTTCTCCTATAATATGCCCCACCTATTATACGCCATGGACCATCATAATATATCTCTATATCTTAACCAAACATGGGTTAAAAAAAATTTGAACAACCATTGATTGATACAAAAGCTAGCTAGCGAGACGCAAGAATAAACAAACTACTTTCCAGATAGTAAATTGACGTCTGTTTGCACATGAACAATAAGTGCAATAATAGAACAATGATCATCACATTTGAAAATAAAACAGTGTAAATTACCTTAAAGCCAACTTTTACACATAGTTGGACAGCATCTCCGACACCTGCGGACAAGGATCATGCATTCAATTAGTATTTGAACCTTTTGGTGAAACAACTTTTAGCAATGATTTTTTATTAAAGGTTACAGTTTGAAAATCACAGGTAAGGAAATCAATTTGTAGACCAGGGTGTGATAGTTTTTCAAATCACTGGATTCCCTATTCCTCTAAATCTGTCACCATTAAAAGTTATACCATTCAAGGAAGGTACCTGCATATCTCAATTCTCAAGTAACATAAAACATACCATAGTTTGATGGTTCATTTGTGCATACAGGCTCAATGTAAAACTAATCATAGTTCAAATTTACCTTTTGAATGCTCGGAAATTGGTTCATAACATATATAATTAGCATATAACAAAGAGAAAAAGGGGGTTATTAAAGACTTACAATTGGCTTTTGGGAAGAAGTTGATATACAAAGAGACGTCGTAACTCTATAATGACTTCTGCTACCATGAAACAAAGGAACCTTTAATATTCCACTCCAATGGCCGATGACTGATTGACCTGCTAGATGAAATTATATAAATGTGGTTTGGCAGCACCACAACATTCTTTTATAATCCTACCAGCTACAATCCTTTGGCAATAAGACTCTTTGATGCAATGTTAAACCTGAATCTTATTTATTAACAAATAAATTATAACGCTATGAGCTATTAAGATTCAACTGGTGCCAAGAAAGAAACTAACACAATCAGTAAGAAGTGGTGGATCAGAGGTGGCTGGAAAAAAGTTAGTGAGAAGTGGCATAAGTAGGAGGTAACTGATGTCTTAATAGAATGACGTTTAGGTAAGAAATTGGGCTTGAATCATTAGCCAAAAACTAATGAGTCTGGTTCACCAGCCTGGTTTGGGACTGAACTGCTTATAAAAAGGCACCAAAGAGATGCTACATGGTCCGGTTTTTATTCTGGCATTTTTAGTTTTTGACCAGTTTGGCATAGGTCTAATTTTGGATCATTGCAACCAACAACCAGCTTCGAACACTTTTTGTTATGTTGTTGAAAATCTTTGTGTTAAAAATCAGCTTCCAACAACCAGCTTGGATGATGATAAAGGAAAATGGCTTCTAACACTTGTTCTCTATAAAAAATTGAACTGCTTCTAAAGAGGCACCCAACAACCAGCTTCCAAAAAACTTTTTCTTCTTCGTGGCTCTCAAAATACATCAGAGGTTGAAAATCTTTCTGACTATCAATTAGTAGTATAGATCAGAGGCTCTCAATATACATCAGGGAACTAACCAACAAAGTAACAATTAATTGTTTAAATAAAAAAGAGTGAGACTTTTAGACTGAGACATAAAAGTACTGGCATAAGCACTCCAATTTAATAAAGGTATAATTTCTTAACTCAAACAAGAATCAAAAGTTGGATGGGTCACATTTGCTAAAATTTATCAACCACTAAACATGTAAACCATCTAAAATAAAGCAACTGAAAGAATTAGAGTAGAAATTACCTGAAATTCTGTTGGTCTTTAGATCGATTAGAATTTAGAAGCATCAAGATTCAAATAATGCCATACAAAGCAGAGTTGTGATCTTAATTTGTAACCCTAGATTTAGAGCTTGCATCAGTAGAAATCAAGTAAACCAAAATGGTGTGCCTCCGATGATATATAGACCTTAAGTAAACTTCAACTGACCTCAAACGAAGATGAAATATGGTCTTCACGTTTTTGCTAACAGCTACTCGTAGCCATCGCCGTCAAAACCATCGGAACACTGCCGGAGGTCGCTGGTGCTAGCTGAGAACAAATTTAAAAGGCTCAATTAGTACAGCTGAGAACAAAAAGAAATGGAAAACTAAAGCGTTCTACTTCTTGATTTTGAAACAACTCACGAACTTCTGAATCCATGAAGCGAGAATGGAGAAAGGGGATTTGAGAGAGAGCGCATATTTGAATTTCAATTTCCGTTCACTCTGATTTCACTGTGATTGGGTTTCTCAAAAGAGACATGTTTTTTTCTCTGGTTTCTCTGTAACATCGAAAGGAAACCAAAATGATCTCAAAAGTGGGGGGCTTGCATCAAAGCGGATCACTGAATATCTGGTTGCACAGAAAGAAAACTGATATGATCCTCAAAAGGTCTCTGTAAAAGCAAGCTGTTTGGACTTTGGTCGTGGATAAGGTACACGAATAGGGTAATAAAAGTGGGGGAACGATGGATTGAACATGAGGAAGGCCTTGAAAAGGAATGCGTCTTAATTTTAAGACGCCTAAAATTACGAAAATGCCATTTTGATCAATATGCATTATATAATAGTATAGATATATATATATATATATATATATATATATATATATATATATACAAGTATTAAATACCCGTGCATCGCACGACTGGAGTTGAAAAAAATCTAATAAACAAAATCATACTCTACTCATTTAAACTTGGTAAGGGTAAGCATAGTTATAATGATACACAAATCGATTGATTAACATTAATGTCTATAGTAGTTTAATCATTACAAAATAATGGAATCAAAATGGACACCTAACTTAAATACATGAAACAAATTAATAAAAGTGAAGAATATTGTTTTCTTACATGTTTGATTTGTTAACTAAGTCTATATACGTACATTCATCTAATTCATCCTAAAAAATATATACGTATTCATCTCATTCATCCTAACAATGATATAAAAAAGCATAAATTAAAAAATCTAATTCATGCTAAAAAATGATAAATGTATTCATCTCATTCATCCTAACAATGATATACAAAAACATAAATTAAAAAGTATATTGATAAATGATAATTATTTTAAGTAGTATAGATGCAATCGTTTTCCAATTTTGGAATCAAGAGGTTGTGCTTGCCATTAGCTTTGTTAACTTCATTGGTGGCAGCAAATGTCTTTGTTCACTTCTTTGGTGGCAGCAAGTGTCTTAGTATACCATTGGATTCCCACTATCTTCCGAAGGGAAATTAACATATTTGAAATTGGTTGAGTTTAAATTTGTAGGCTACATAGAAAGTATAATACAATGTGTTAAATTGATATGTAGTATAAAAATTAAATAAGTATAAATTACAAAGTGATTTCAAACGATTTATTAAAGTGACTGATGTCAATATAAATGGGAGTTGTTAAATATACCAAGGTAGTATTTTTATTTATAGAAGTCAACAAATTTAATTACAGCATTAATTACTTAACCTATTTACTAGATAGTCAATAATAAATGTGCTTTCTTTTTTAGTTTTGTATTCTTTTCTTTATTCTACCTATTAATTATGACACATTGCTGTTCAAAAAATATATATATATATATATATATTTAATATAATAATTAAAGTATATATTAAAATGAAATCCACAGGTTTGTTTATTCTTTGAAATACAAAAAAAATATTTGTATTAAATCATTAGAGAAAATATTTACGCAATTTTTTTTGAAAAAAAAATAAACAATACTGTCTATAAAAAAAAAGTCAGTTTTATTAAGAACTTTTTAGAAGATATGTTTATTAATAAAAGCAGCTTTTTTTTCAATTTTTTATTTTCTTAAAAATTGTTTCTTTAATTATTTGTAAGAAACATTTATGAAATATGAAAGTCATATATCGTGCGGTTAGAGTCGCGAGTTTGAAACCCATTTAAAAAAAACTACTCACACGTTGAGCTTGAGCTGGTTTGCGAGGCTACATGAGATCTATATTGGAGTTATGTGAACCTTTATTAGAGTCTTGAATTAATATTAATAATAGTATTAATATTATTATTAATAAAAGAAGACATGTAACTTTTATCTTGTTACTAAATAAATTATAAATATTTGAAAAAGAGATGTAATTATTACATATTTATGAAAGTTATGTAATTATTACATCATTAATTAATGATTTTTTTGACTAAGTTGGTACATTTATCATTTTAAATTGGTACATTTATCCTATCCCAATATAAATGCCAACTTTTTTTCCAACAGATCATTAAATTCAACAGGCAACATGTTGATATCAACACCCTGTAAATCAGAATAGAGTGGTGGTTACTTGAAAGAATGGCCGAATTAATCATTAAGACTTCCATACCTATAAACATAAGGTTATTTAAGTAACCCAAAGTTCTAAGATGCATAGATTTACATGGCATACTACACATAAATATTGTCATAAATCTAATCTGGGAAGTAAACACACACCCAAAAGTCATGAAAATTTTGAAATTAAAATGAAAAAAAACATCCAACATTTTTCAAGAAATTTGTTAAGAAGCCTTTTTGATTCACGGTCAAATAAAGTAAGGGATACATTACCAGTACAATCTTGTACCCTCAAAGGACTTTTAAACCTGCAACATAAAGAAATAAATAGCAGAGATACAAATGAGTATTTTTATTCATTAAAATAAACAATAATTATATTCATAAATACAAAAGTTTTTGTTATAAACCTCACGATGGCTGGAACAACTTCTTCACTGCTTGTAGAATTGATACACTTAAATATATGCTTTACTTCAAACTAATCAGAACCATCATCATTCACATTGTAATGACTTGCCTCATTACCTTCTTCTTACAACTATTACAGGCAATGTCATACCAAGCTTTATCACGATGAACACCCTTAATACTAACCAAAATAACAACGGTTTTAACCTGTCAGATCTGTACGTAACTTTAGTAAGCATTCTTTGTGAATAGTCTAAACAAAATGAAAGTTAATGATAATACCTGGTCAATCTCATTGACTTCTGCAACGTTATTAAAGTCTGTTTTTGTCAAAAAATCATCGTGCAAAGAAATAAGAATTGCATGTCCAAAACCACGTTGTCTGGAATCCTTTAACATGTATTTATAAATAAGAAAAGATAACAAATTTGATGTGGAAAGCAAAATAAAAGTAAGAACATTAGAACAAACTTATTTAATTAAGATGATAAAAGCACAATGGAGTATTTGTGAATATGGTGACTACGGATATAGAAGTGTGTAACTTATATAATACATGGAATAAAAACGGAATAGGAAATTTTACTAAAAAAGATTTGAAAACTTAAATGATAATATCAATCACATATTTGACTTTCTAATTTTAAGTCTAATTAATTGTGATTTACGAAAATAAAACTAATGTTTTTATCTAAAATTCAACCTTCTTTAGTTAAAGAATATTTGAAAAAGATTTTCATCCATACTAAACAATGAAATTATTGGGCAATCAAAGTTTTAAATTTATTAGAATTGAAGTTTTAGGGAATTGATTCCATTATGTTTACATTATTAAATTATTTAATTGCCACAATTATTTACATTTACCTTAAATACTAACCTTAAAATACTAAGACCATCCCTTATTTGAATTTCTAAATCAAACTTGGAAACAATGAAATTATGGGGGTTAATTTTTTTATGTCATTATTTACAATCTATACTATATAATAAACACAAGCTTTTAATGTGTAGGTGGAACAATTTAAGGTGTGTCACCTACAATTAGCTTATGTGTCATTTTTATAGATTTTTGAATTTAAAAAATAAATGGTATTTACAAAAAAGGAAAGATCTTATAATTAAAAATAAAAAAATTAAATTATTTCCATATAAAATTATCCATATTTGTTTTACAATACCATAACTTTGATTTATCATATCTTTTTCATTTCTCAATGAAAATTTGATCCGTAAATTGCTTTGGATTCGTGAAAGAAAACCTAACAAAACTCGATCCATATTGCTTAGGTTTCGATCAACGAATGATGGTGAACGAATAAAAAAACAAAGTCGCGACTTTCTAAACCCACCATTGATGAACTTAAACTCTAATTCGATCATTCGTTTAATAGTTAGAAAAAAACTTTCATCTTTTAATTCGTTTAATTTTTTTTATATCACAGCCTCGGGTATTTACCCGGGACACTAACTAGTATTTACAATTTGTAAATTTTTAAATCTCACATAAACATTAGTGAGTCAACAATGAGTATATAATTAGGGAAAACATTAATTTTAGAGGATGCACCTCTAAATTTGTATCACCCTTTCTTTTTAGAAAGCACGAATTGTGGAAGATCCCATACACTGCTGTCATCAAGTTCTCAAACCCTATATTGTTCTTGAATTTAGATTTATGTTTAAAAATTAGTTATAGTTAAAGGAATTACACAGAGGATAGCAAATGTAAAAGCTCTTGTAGCTCATTTGCAGAGAAACAAATCTGATCAAGTAGTACATGGTAATGGGTTGGTCTCGTGGTTCCCTAAATAAAAACCCAACATATAATTCATTCATCATAATTTCAGGTCGTGTATAAAATCACGGGTTTGATAAATCGGATATATATAATATGTACAATTGGTCCATTTTGAGCAAATAGGTAAAGTTATTATATTTGTATGTGAAAGTGCGTGAGCGTACGGATCTTCTACTTAGTCGTAATGAAATCAATGTAATACGAGATGAAACAAAAAGAGTAAATACAGTTTACTTGTATTAACCACAGAGATAACCACAGAGTACAATCAGAGAATATGACACAGAAGCTTAGACTGCTCACTTGTCACACCCCCAAATAACCACTAACGGAGTTTATACCGTTAAGGGGTGCGGCTAGACCAGGATCCACAACCATTAGTTACAAATACTAAATGAATCAGAGTATAGTTCAAATAATCAGTTATAAAGTAAAGTCTCAAATACAACGCAGCGGAATAAAATATTGTCTTAGCACTAACCACGTGCTTTACATAAACATTGTTTTAAAATTCCCAAGTTTAGTTTAAACAAAGATAAATATCTTCTCGTGCCATGCCAACCTCCAGCGGATACTCCTTAGCGATCTGCAAAAGTTTAAACCACGCAAGTGTCAACCTAACGGTTGGTGAGTTCACAGTGGGCTTGTCACGCAGCGGCCCGGTCTAATAATCATAATCGTATGAACGTATCCTTATGTACATTTTATTTGTGAAAAGCAATGCTTGTGTTAATCAGAATCATAGTATCGTGGTTTAGTAAAAGTGTTGTCCGTAACCTACGTTATCGGGTATGTACTAGTTTTGTATAGTTAAAGTGCTCAACCGATATCGCGGGTAGCTAATCCGTTGTTCCATGCACTAAGGAAGTTTGCACCAAAGCTGACTATAATTTATTGTAGTGGCCGTGCCATCTAGTACTGCGGACCTACGTCATCGCGGATTTGCCTCCCCCGTGTCCTCTCGGGATCACGGTCAGATAGGCTGATATTGTACCTCCGTGCACTCCCCGTGCCACGGGGCGGAGTTTGTCAAACTCCAGTAGATCTACCCAACATCCCCTCGCTTTACAATTAATGGTACAATTTAGTTGAGGACTTTTAAGTTTTCAAGGCATCCTTAGAAATCATGTGATATCATGTGGTTTAGACTTTAACCTACGCTAGCCATATTAAAACGGTTTTCGTTTCAGAAATAGTTTGTTAAGTTTCACAAGTGTTTCCCATAAAACACTTCAAGTTCATCCAATGGGTGCCGAGCACTCCGAGTTTTCACGTTCATCAGGGAGGTGCCTCGCACTCTCGAGTTTGTCAGCATTGTTTTACTTTTAGTTGATCGGTGTGACCCAAACGGGTTCACGGTAACTGGGTTAGTGACACTCACCTTTGGTTGCACTGCTACACTTGCTAATATTCCAAGTATGCTTAATGAAGACCTATGAACACGTTTAGGTCTTAAGTATTAGTTTTGTGTCTAATCTTTACTTAACGTCACTATGGCCCATAACATAGCACGTTGGAACTATGACTCGACATACAGACACACGACACCGATGGTTGATCATCAATAAGGGTTCACATATTACAGAAATCATAGCATGTATCATCATGGCATAATCATGCAAGTCATGGCATAACATTCAAGCAATTTGCACAAGTTTGGATTTTGGTCTCAGTTTCGCTAGCAGTTTCGCTAGTCAGTTTCGCTGTGTGCACGGGCAGCACTTTCGCTAGGCAATACCCGATGACACAGTTTCGCTAGGCTAGTTTCGCTCGAAACTGTTGACACAGTTTCGCTAGCCTAGTTTCGCCCGAAACTGGTTTGAACTTTCGTTCAGGGAATTTCGCTCGATAGATTCGCTCGAGCTGGTCTGGTTGGTTTACCCGGCGACACTGCAGTTTCGCTGCATAGTGTCGCTGGATGAAGATATGCATAGTTTCGCTGGACAGTTTCGCCCAGAGAACACCACAGTTTCGCTGGTCGCGAAAAACATACGGATCAGCCTAAAAATCAACCTAACAGCTTCCATTTTACATGCAATTCATTGTTTAGCATACATAGGCATTTACCAACATAAATTAGTAAGCTTTAACACCTTAAACATGCATTTTGTCATCAAATCACCCAAAATACATATAAAACCCTAAAATGGCTAAAATTGCATAAATCTTTATCATGGATGGATTTCACACGTAAAGTTATCAACTTTATGGTAGATCTAGCAATCCTAAGCAACATATCAGAAGATCTAACAATAACACAGAGATCTAGGCATGCTTTATGAAGAAACACATAGAAAAGCATAGAATATGGCATAAAGGAAAGGTTTTGAGACTCACGATTCGATCAGGGAATCGAATGGATGTTGTCTTGGGCTGAGATCTTGGTTTCTCTTGATGGTTTTCGGCTGACCAGATTTCCAGAGAAGAATGTGTGTGTTTGTGGTGTAAATGAGGCAAATAGGAGAACTAGGGTTTATTAAGATTATTTATATCAGGGGCTAGTTTCGCTGGCAGTTTCGCTGGCCAGCGAAACTGACTCTGATTATGAGTAAATCAGGCAGTTTAGCTAACTACCGGGCGACACTATAGTTTCGCTCGGTAGTTTCGCTGGAAACCTAAAACATACAATTTGTCACATAATCAAGGATTTACAATTTGTCATGCTATTTGTAATGTTAAATCATGCATTTAAATCACATTGCACATAATGACAATAAACAAATGTACTCATAACATGTATGGGCGGGTTTGGTGATCAACCAAAGGACGTGGACGTATTCGGCCTAGTTAAGCATTAGTTACTAAGTTAACACTTATAACGTAACTAACGGAAATGTCTAACGGAAGTAAACCTTGAAATTCTCGGATGTCACATCATCCCCTTGAAATTGGAATTTTCGTCCCGAAAATTATTCTTGCGTCGTAGCGTTCGCAGCCTCGGCTGTCGTTGTTGCTGGGGAAAGAAAGCAAAAGTTTTAGGGTCGTCACATCCTCCTCCTGTTACAGGAATTTTGGTCCCCAAAATTAAATCATACCTTGAGTTTCCGTGGACGTTTGCTCGAACAAGTGAGGATACTTTTTCTTCATCTGATCCTCTCGTTCCCAAGTATATTCAGGTCCACGCTTTGAGTTCCATCGCACCTTGACGATCGGAATCTTGCTACGTTTGAGGGCTTTCTCTTCGCGTCCCATGATTTCTACTGGTTGCTCGATAAATCTCAGATGTTCGTCAATTTCCAATTCCTCCAAAGGAATTATTTCGATGTCTTCAGCCAGACATTTCTTTAGGTTCGAAACGTGAAACACGTTGTGAACTCCATCGAGTTCAGCAGGGAGTTGTAGTCGGTAGGCCACCGGGCCTACTTCCCCAATGATTTCAAATGGTCCGATATAGCGAGGATTTAACTTCCCACGCTTTCCGAAGCGTATCACGCCTTTCCAGGGAGATACCTTCAATAGCACCTTGTCGCCTACCTCGAACTTCAAAGGTTTACGGCGTTTGTCAGCATAGCTCTTTTGTCTGTCACGTGCTGCGGCTATCCGTTTTCTGATTTGTATAATCCGTTCAGTTGTATCGTGAATGAGTTCTGGTCCGGTGAGCCCCTTCTCACCCGTTTCAGCCCAACACACGGGCGATCTACATTTTCTGCCGTAAAGAGCTTCAAATGGTGCTGCACCAATACTTGAGTGATAACTGTTGTTGTAGGAGAACTCCACCAACGGAAGGTGAGCTTCCCAGTCTTTACCAAAATCGAGAACGCAAGCACGGAGCATGTCTTCTAGAGTCTGAATAGTTCTTTCCGTTTGACCATCGGTCTGCGGGTGGTAAGCTGTACTCATATCCAGTCTAGTTCCCAACGCTTCCTGCATAGATTGCCATAATCGGGAAGTAAATCGAGGATCTCGATCAGAGATAATAGTCTTAGGCACTCCATGCCGTGCCACAATTCGGTCAATGTACAGCTTAGTTAACTTATCCATGTTGTCAGTTTCCTTCATCGGGATAAAATGTGCAGATTTGGTTAATCGATCAATGATAACCCAAATCGCATCCGGTCGATTTGATCGATGAGGTAATCCCGTTACAAAATCCATCGAGATATCCTCCCATTTCCATTCTGGGATCTTTGGTTGCTGCAATAGCCCAGAAGGCTTTTGGTACTCAATCTTTACCCTTGAGCATGTTAAGCACTTTGCCACATATCGCGCAATGTCGGCTTTCATGTTCGGCCACCAATACAAACCCTTTAAATCTTGGTACATTTTATCTGATCCAGGGTGCACCGAATATCTTGATTTGTGAGCCTCGTCCATCACGAGCTCACGGAGATTTCCAAGTAAAGGAACCCAAATTCTATCATTATAATACCTGAGTCCGTCGGACTTAACTTCAGAATTTCCATCCACCCCTCGCAGTGCTTCGGCTGCGAAATTTTCTTCCTTTAAAGCTTCTTGTTGGGCATCGCGGATCCGATCCGGCAATCCCGTGTGGATGGTAAGTTGCAGCGCTCGTACCCGTCGAGGCTTTTCATACTCCTTCCGACTTAATGCATCAGCCACAACATTGGCTTTTCCCGGATGATATTTGATTGCTAAATCATAATCGTTCAGTAACTCGACCCACCGTCGTTGTCGCATGTTGAGATCTTTCTGATCAAAGATGTGCTGTAAGCTTTTGTGGTCAGTAAATATCGTGCACTTTGTTCCGTAGAGGTAATGTCTCCAAATCTTGAGTGCATGAACAACGGCTCCCATCTCCAAATCATGCGTTGTATAATTCTTCTCAGTGTCCTTCAGTTGCCTGGACCCATAGGCAATCACCTTGTCTCGTTGCATCAACACGCAACCGAGTCCTTGGATAGATGCATCGCAATAAACCACAAAGTCGTCAATCCCATCGGGTAACGCGAGAATTGGAGCTGAGCATAGCATATCTTTAAGAGTTTGAAACGCGCGTTCTTCTTTTTCACCCCATCTGTATTGCACTCCTTTGTGCGTTAAGGCCGTTAAGGGTTGAGCCAACTGCGAGAAACCCTTGATAAACCTTCGGTAGTATCCGGCAAGTCCCAAAAATTGTCGGATTTCGGTCGGCGCTCTAGGGGTAGACCAATTCTTGATAGCTTCTACCTTAGCTGGGTCGACGTGAATTCCTTCTTGGTTAACAATGTGTCCAAGAAACTGGACTTCGCGAATCCAAAAATCGCACTTCGAAAACTTAGCATAAAGCTGTTCCTTACGGAGTAATTCCAAAATTAGTCGCAGATGCTCCTCGTGTTCTTCCTTTGTCTTGGAGTAAATCAAAATATCATCAATGAAAACTATCACAAACTTATCGAGGTACGGCTTGCACACTCGATTCATCAGATCCATAAACACAGCAGGTGCATTGGTTAGCCCAAAAGGCATAACCAGGAACTCGTAGTGACCATAACGAGTTCTGAAAGCAGTCTTGGGGACATCTTCATCACGAACACGAAGTTGGTGATATCCAGACCGTAGATCAATCTTTGAAAAGTAGCTCGAACCTTGCAGCTGGTCGAAGAGATCGTCGATTCGAGGAAGTGGATACCGATTCTTGATCGTAACCTTGTTAAGCTCTCTATAGTCGATACACATTCGGAACGTTCCATCCTTCTTCTTAACAAACAAAACCGGTGCTCCCCACGGAGACGAACTTGGACGAATAAATCCTTTGTCGAGTAGCTCTTGAAGTTGTGAGGAAAGTTCGTTGAGTTCGCTTACTGCCAAACGGTAGGGTGCGCGTGCTATCGGAGACGCTCCAGGAACTAAATCAATTCCAAACTCTACTTGTCGAAATGGAGGCAAACCAGGCAGATCTTCAGGAAATACATCTTGGAAGTCGCGGACGATCGGGTAATCGTCGATTCTGCGCTCGGGAAGTGTCGAATCAGTGACGTTTGCAAGAATCGCGAAGTGACCTTTACGAAGGCACTTTTGAGCTTTGAGAAACGAAATAATACCAGTCACTGCTCCACCTTTTTCACCTTGAACCGTTAACATTTCACCTCCTTCGAGTGGGATACGAACCACTTTTTCTTTACATAAGATTTCAGCTCGATTCTCAGATAACCAATCCATTCCTACTATAACGTCAAAACTACCAATCGGGAAAGGCATAAGGTCAATTCCTAGGGTATGGCCAGCTAGTTCTAACTTACAGTCCTTAACTATCTGAGTCGTATCATGAAGTTTACCATTAGCTAGCTCTACCACATATTTAGCGTCTAAGGCAATAGGTTTAGCATTAATCAATTTAGCAAATTTTGTAGAAATAAAGCTTCTTTCAGCGCCAGAATCAAACAATACAGTAGCAAAGAAACCGTTCAAAATAAATTTACCATTAATCACGTTGGCATCATTGCGAGCTTCACCTTGACCCATGACAAAAGCTCTTCCTCTGCCATTTCCACCATTCCCATTGCCATTCCCGTTACCATTTCCTCCACCATTACCGTTCCCACCGTTGCCATTGTTACCATTACCTTGCCTTCTTAACTGCGGGCAGTCCCTCTTAATGTGGCCTTGAGCACCACATTCGAAACAGCCACGGGCTCCACCATTGTTGTTCTGATTGTTTCCTTGCCCGTTGCGGTTGTTCCCATAGTTGTTGCCATGATTGTTATTGTTGTTTTGCCTTTGGCGGTTCTGCTGCTCAGGTAGAGTTGCCCAACAGTCTTTTGCTTCGTGGCCTTTCTTCCCACACCTATCGCAGCTCAGATTCTTTCTACAAGCACCAGCATGATGCTTCCCACACTTGTTACACAAAGGCAGGTTACCTTTGTAGTTGCTTTGCCCATTGCCACCCTGGCGGTAGTTACCACTGTTGTTCCCAGACCTCTTGCTTTGACCTTGGGAGTTGTAAGACCTCCCAGTGCTGTTTCCAACACTCTGGTTGTTCATGGAGTTTTCAGGAGCTTCATCATCAGCTTTTCTTTTGCCACTTAAGGCAGTCTTCTCAGTGGTCTTTGCAGGAAGTGTACCCTTCTCAACCTCCTGATCAGTAAGTTTGTGAGCCAGTCGGATGGCTTGCTGCACGGTGGCGGGGTTGCTGGCGGTCACCAAACTCTTGATTTGAGGCGCGAGGCCTTCCAGATAACGCTCAATGCGTTTGAATTCAGCATCGACCATTGTGGGGCACAAGACCTCGTACTCATGATATCGTGCAGTGTACTGTTCGACTTCAGACCCAATCATTTTCAGATTCAAGAATTCGCCTTCTAGCTTCTTCACTTGGTCACGAGGGCAGTACTCATCCATAATCAGATCCTTAAATGCTGCCCACTGCATGTTATTAGCCGCGTCTAGCCCAATCATCTGAATTTCAGCGTTCCACCAGGAGAGTGCAGCTCCTTCAAAGGTACCAGTAGCAAACTTCACCTTGCTTTCAGCTGGGCAATTACACATGGAGAAAACCTTTTCAGACTTCTCAATCCACCTGAGGAGTCCTACAGCCCCTTCTTCGCCGGAAAATGTCATCGGCTTGCAGTCCATGAAGGACTTGAACGTGCAGTGGTGGTGGTTTCCTGATGCATAAATAGTTCGGGTTTTAAAATTAAACAGGTCAAAATATAATCGCTTTGTGCCTTAACCGGCATAATAGTTACCCTGTGCGGCATATGCAGCTTGGACGGCTGCCACCGCGGCTTGCACGTGTTCAGTAATCATTGCTTGCAGCTGTGCAGGCGTCATGTTTATGTTGCCTCTTCCGTTTCCTCTTCCAGACATCTTGCTGAATAGTTAAAGTAGCCAGTGTTCAGTCACATTTCTACTTTATACATATCCCATAATATGCATGATAACATTTTCCCGTTATCCCACTATTAGTCCAGAAAATTTTGTGCATAATGGAGGCGTCGTCGGAGAACGTCGTAAGTCGTAGGTAGCTATCGTCGAAAGTCGGCTTTCCCATAAAAGTCACCGTCGGCGTAGTCATCGCAGTAGAAATCAGGACGTAACGCGTAGCATCGTTTCGTTGTCGCTTTCCCCCAGCATAGTGCGCGCATTAGCGTTCGCGTTTCGTATTCGTGTGTGAAAATTTTCCTAAGGTTTTCCGTTAGACTTCCTAGACACGGTCTATATATATATTTATATATATATATATATATATACATACGTACTAAGCTTTTACTTACACAGCAGAGCGAGTATCCCAGGTTGGCACGTAAAAATTTTGGTTTTGGGAATTTGTTTGTTCGTTTGTAACTAAGGTTTCAAGTTGCAGTTTCCAAATCGTTTTCAAAATTGATTCCAGTTCTCTGCAACTTATGGCTCTGATACCAATCTGTCACACCCCCAAATTAACCACTAACGGAGTTTATACCGTTAAGGGGTGCGAGCTAAACCAGGATCCACAACCATTAGTTACAAATACTAAACGAATCAGAGTAAAGTCCAAATAATCAATTATAATAGTGAAAACAGTCTCAAATACAGTACGCAGCGGAATAAAACATTATCTTTAGCACTAACCACGTGCTTTACATAAACATTGTTTTAAAATTCCCAAGTTTAGTTTAAACAAAGATAAATATCTTCTCGTGCCATGCCAACCTCCAGCGGATACTCCTTAGCGATCTGCAAAAGTTTAAACCACGCAAGTGTCAACCTAACGGTTGGTGAGTTCACAGTGGGCTTGTCACGCAGCGGCCCGGTCTAATAATCATAATCGTATGAACGTATCCTTATGTACATTTTATTTGTGAAAAGCAATGCTTGTGTTAATCAGAATCATAGTATCGTGGTTTAGTAAAAGTGTTGTCCGTAACCTACGTTATCGGGTATGTACTAGTTTTGTATAGTTAAAGTGCTCAACCGATATCGCGGGTAGCTAATCCGTTGTTCCATGCACTAAGGAAGTTTGCACCAAAGCTGACTATAATTTATTGTAGTGGCCGTGCCATCTAGTACTGCGGACCTACGTCATCGCGGATTTGCCTCCCCCGTGTCCTCTCGGGATCACGGTCAGATAGGCTGATATTGTACCTCCGTGCACTCCCCGTGCCACGGGGCGGAGTTTGTCAAACTCCAGTAGATCTACCCAACATCCCCTCGCTTTACAATTAATGGTACAATTTAGTTGAGGACTTTTAAGTTTTCAAGGCATCCTTAGAAATCATGTGATATCATGTGGTTTAGACTTTAACCTACGCTAGCCATATTAAAACGGTTTTCGTTTCAGAAATAGTTTGTTAAGTTTCACAAGTGTTTCCCATAAAACACTTCAAGTTCATCCAATGGGTGCCGAGCACTCCGAGTTTTCACGTTTATCAGGGAGGTGCCTCGCACTCTCGAGTTTGTCAGCATTGTTTTACTTTTAGTTGATCGGTGTGACCCAAACGGGTTCACGGTAACTGGGTTAGTGACACTCACCTTTGGTTGCACTGCTACACTTGCTAATATTCCAAGTATGCTTAATGAAGACCTATGAACACGTTTAGGTCTTAAGTATTAGTTTTGTGTCTAATCTTTACTTAACGTCACTATGGCCCATAACATAGCACGTTGGAACTATGACTCGACATACAGACACACGACACCGATGGTTGATCATCAATAAGGGTTCACATATTACAGAAATCATAGCATGTATCATCATGGCATAATCATGCAAGTCATGGCATAACATTCAAGCAATTTGCACAAGTTTGGATTTTGGTCTCAGTTTCGCTAGCAGTTTCGCTAGTCAGTTTCGCTGTGTGCACGGGCAGCACTTTCGCTAGGCAATACCCGATGACACAGTTTCGCTAGGCTAGTTTCGCTCGAAACTGTTGACACAGTTTCGCTAGCCTAGTTTCGCCCGAAACTGGTTTGAACTTTCGTTCAGGGAATTTCGCTCGATAGATTCGCTCGAGCTGGTCTGGTTGGTTTACCCGGCGACACTGCAGTTTCGCTGCATAGTGTCGCTGGATGAAGATATGCATAGTTTCGCTGGACAGTTTCGCCCAGAGAACACCACAGTTTCGCTGGTCGCGAAAAACATACGGATCAGCCTAAAAATCAACCTAACAGCTTCCATTTTACATGCAATTCATTGTTTAGCATACATAGGCATTTACCAACATAAATTAGTAAGCTTTAACACCTTAAACATGCATTTTGTCATCAAATCACCCAAAATACATATAAAACCCTAAAATGGCTAAAATTGCATAAATCTTTATCATGGATGGATTTCACACGTAAAGTTATCAACTTTATGGTAGATCTAGCAATCCTAAGCAACATATCAGAAGATCTAACAATAACACAGAGATCTAGGCATGCTTTATGAAGAAACACATAGAAAAGCATAGAAAATGGCATAAAGGAAAGGTTTTGAGACTCACGATTCGATCAGGGAATCGAATGGATGTTGTCTTGGGCTGAGATCTTGGTTTCTCTTGATGGTTTTCGGCTGACCAGATTTCCAGAGAAGAATGTGTGTGTTTGTGGTGTAAATGAGGCAAATAGGAGAACTAGGGTTTATTAAGATTATTTATATCAGGGGCTAGTTTCGCTGGCAGTTTCGCTGGCCAGCGAAACTGACTCTGATTATGAGTAAATCAGGCAGTTTAGCTAACTACCGGGCGACACTATAGTTTCGCTCGGTAGTTTCGCTGGAAACCTAAAACATACAATTTGTCACATAATCAAGGATTTACAATTTGTCATGCTATTCGTAATGTTAAATCATGCATTTAAATCACATTGCACATAATGACAATAAACAAATGTACTCATAACATGTATGGGCGGGTTTGGTGATCAACCAAAGGACGTGGACGTATTCGGCCTAGTTAAGCATTAGTTACTAAGTTAACACTTATAACGTAACTAACGGAAATGTCTAACGGAAGTAAACCTTGATTATGAAAAATTGATTTTGTATTTCGTGTTGATCAATCGAAAACAAATAAGAAACAAAATCTTTTTGGCTTTTAGAAACTTTATATTAAAACACACCTAAAATCTTTTTGGTATTTTCTGATAAGAAAAATAAAACAATACCGAATTAGACACTATTTTTGTCTTTTGTGAGAAAGATCACAACTTGGGATCATATTGGTCATAACATGCTGAACATTTCAATTTCAATTATTGAAGCACATAAGCCATGCCGATTGCAGATATACTTTGTCCAACTTTAAACTCTGGCAGAATCATACTCATAACATCTGGATATGTTAAGGTATTGATTAAATTTGCATTGACCAGTGTACCCCACACTATCAGACATACTCAGATATGCTTTTGCTTATCACATTTTGTGATCTCATTTGTGATTTTAATCACACAATGATTGTAACCATGATATAATCAACTGTGTTCCATGCAAAAAGAAATAAGAACGTTAAATCGTCTACCTTAAGGTCGATCTTTCGATACACAGATAAGGCCTCGGATTTAACAAAATAAAAAAAATAAAACAAGTTGAAGTTGTATAACTCAACAACAATCAGGTCGGTATTCCCGTACACGCAGAGAAAGTCCGATGAGTTATACAAAACACCAAAGAAAATAAACCAGAACGTCAAACGAACAACGATCAGGTCGGTCTTTCGACATGTACAGAAAGTCCGATCGTTTGACAAAATAAAGAAAATCAAACAAGTTTAAATCTTTGCAAAATGAACACATGTATACACAGTGACTTCTCATTTTATTTTTCACATATCCTTTTCTTGATATATCATGAGATATGCATCAAGATGTTGTCCACTAGGTCAACCATAAGATTTAGTATATATCACATTTGTATACTTTCTGATTTGCCAAGCCTACCTTACACATCGATCAAATGGTCTTATGGCTTTTTCATCTACTTTATCCATGAGTCAGACACTGTCAGCCAATGTACCATCATTTCCCAAACATGTCGGATACAATTTCTCATTTGTCAATGTTTTTGGCATTTTGCATTTTTCAATGTTTTTGTCTTTTTCAAAATTTCTCCTCCTAAAAATAACAACTCTATTTATAGATTTTCATTTTTACGATTTGAAAAACAACACACTATTTTTGTATTTTTGCAAAAACAAACTCCCCCTCAGAAGGAGACGGAATGAAAAACAAGAAAAATTGATCAACCAACACGAACACTAGTAGTTTAGCCGTTTGAAAACAAAATTGATTTTGAAAGTGATTTTAATTAGAACAGATATTTCACAATCATCAATTTTCCAATCACCAAAAGGTCTTCCTGAAACACTTGCTGACACCAAATAAAACATTAGTCGCGTTGGGATCGACTCGAATCAATAACGTCGGGTCGCCCGGTGTCTTCCACAAAGTCCTTGTTGGCCTTGGAAACAACTTTTGGTTTCCAAATTTGTAAAAGTTTTAATATTTGATCAGAACCCGAATCAGATTCAATCGACGTACTTGATTTAGACCAAAACGATTTATGAGGTGACTTAATCTTTGGGGACCATGGTTCATCAAAAAATTGACCTTTGGTATTCACATATTTGGCAGTTTTGTGAATAAATGCAGTCGTCAGACAATCAGCAGCTAGATGTCCCGGTTGACGACATACATAACAAAGTCATTCTCTAAAGTTGTTTGAAAATTGTTTTGATTTTTGAGAATAAAATGAATGTTCAGAATGAAAATTATCAAAGAAACCATCAGAAAAATCATACCTAGAAAATGGACTCCTTGAAGATGAAGATCTTCCAGAATAATAAGAAAATTCCTTCTGAGATGGTGATTTCTTTGTAACTTTTGCTTTAGGAACCTTCTCAGCCTTCACGGATTTCTTTGCTTGAACCGGTTCTTCCAACACTTTGTAACCTAAACCTTTGTGTTTAGATCCTTGAGTCTTTGAAGAATTGGACGTAGAACCTGAAGCAGTTCTTGACTTAGCATCACTAGTAAATTTGGCTTTGATATCCTTCAGCTTGTTCTTTTCAATCAAAACTTTTTCTTCTTCGGTTGCAGATGAAGAACTCGAAGCAATCTTATCAAACACTTTCTCATTTTCTAGCAATACAGACTTTGAAATAAACTTTGGAGCTCCACCCAAAGGTTTCTCCTTCCTTTTAGACTTGGACTTGTTCTTCTTGGGTAGAGTAGCAAACTTTGAATAATCATGCAATTCATTGTGTGGATCATCTGAGCAGAAGTAACTTCAATCAAATCCACAGGTTGAGGTACGAAATGAATATTTTCTTCCTTAGACTTCTCTGAACTCTGATCCTGCTTGTATAAGAAATTTAGCAATGTAGGTGACAAATTGCAATTCTTAACTTGCTTTTCAACTCCAAAATCTCCAATTTCAAGTCATTAATTTTCTGTTGACCTTCAAACACCTCTTGTTGTGACTTGATGAACTTTGCATTGAGATCATCATATTCATAAGTCTGTAACTTCCTGATCTCACATTCTGCAAACAGTTCTTGAAGAACACTTTCTCTCTTCTGTTTATAGATCTCAACATCCTTAGTTAATACTTCATTCTTGTCCCGGTACAGAACATTCTCATCTTGAAGCATAGAGATCTTATTTTGCAATTTTTCAACAGTAACAGCAGTTGTAGCAATAAGAGCAGTAGCTTCTTCATATTTTTACTGAACCGGATAACTCTTCTCAAACAGATTCTCAAAATCTTGAGCTGCGTCTAACGCTTCAGCTTTGGCTTTCTCACACTCTTCAGCCAATTGAGCATTTTCCTTCAAAACATCTTCATGAATATGAACCAACTCATAATATTTCTTTTCAAAATCTACCACCTCTTTCTTGAGGACCACAATCTCTTCAGTTGATAATTGACAACTTTGTTTAAAACCTTCAACCTGCTTAAGCAATCTTTTACACTTAAGACATTCAAGCTCTTCTACCTTTGAGCTTGTAGAAACTTTAGGTAATTCTTCTTGTACCAAAGATATACTTGAAGAAGTATCAAACTCAGTTAAAAAACTTTCATCATCAGCATGTTGAACAGTTAAAGCAATTGAGATTGGAGTATGATTCTTTTTAATTGCTGAATCTGCATTCCAAGAAAATTCATTTGAATGCATAAATGTATCAGTCCAATCATGAGCAAGAGTAGCAGATTTCTGTTCAACCTTTTCAGCTTTATCTGATGGATGAAAAACTAAATGTGCATGTTGACCAGTCGTCTATTTACTTTCTGCAGAACTTGGACATTCACGAGCAAAGTGGCCATAAACTGAACACTTATAACATTTCACTTTAGATTTGTCCAATCCAATCTTTCCTTCGTGATTCAGTCTTTTTTACCAGTTTTATTGAAAAATTTCTTTGTTCTACGAACCAACATAGCATATTGCCAATTTAGATCCATTTCCTCCAAATGATCATAATCAATCTGATCGTAATCTTCATTTGCTAACTCAGCATTACTCACAGAACCAGTGATAACACCAAAGTATGAAGATACTAATGCAGACATCAACGCATTATAATCATCGACAGTTTGAACAGACAATGCACTTTGAGTCGAAGAACTAGGAATTGACACGGTACAACCAGCAGAAGAATAACTTGGAATATCAGATTTACCTGCCAGAAATGCTATAGGAGGAGCAGAACTAAGAATATTAGATTTCCCAACATTCATTGTAGAATCATTTTCACCATGATATACTGCAGGATTCTGAATTTGTGTAGGAAGTGATTTATTCACCATTAATTCCATATCCCGAGCCTGAATTCTTTGAACCAAATCATTGAAAGACAATCCTGAAAAATCCTTATCGTGAGTAATCATCATCACATAATTCTCCCATTTTTCAGGCAAAGCTTCCAAGATCTTTTCTTTCATATCAACCTCTTCTTTAGTAAGATTCACCAAACGTATTTCACTCATCAGATGAGCGAATCTTGCAATCAGATTGGGAATCGTTTCATTTTGATAATGCTTAAAACTATCAAATTCTTTCTTCAAAACCTTTTGTCGACTTTTCTTATATTGGTCATTTCCTTCACATCGTTTTTCCAACGCATCCTATAGACTTTTTGATGTGTAGTTACCAGCAAATTGATGAAGTAACTCTTTAGGCAATGCCATCGTTAACGTACCATAGGCCTTTTTCTCAGCTTGATAAGCTTTCTTTTGTTCAGAAGACATTTTTCTTTGAAGAATAGGTTCACCAGTTTCATCTTTAGGATAATCATATTGCTCAGTGAAAGCTAACCACATATCAATGTCATTTGTATCGACAAATGCTTCAAAACGTTTAACCTAACTATGATAATCTTCCAATTTTAGCAATTTGGGAACTTTCTGACTTGTTCCAATTTCATTATCATAATTCATCATTGTTTGCATCGTAGCTTGAACCGAATCTTGAATAGCTGCGAACGCTTGAAAATCAGACATTTTTGAAAAATTTGTTACTGTTCACTCCGAACCTCTTCCGAACCTCCTCCGAGCGGCCTCCGAACTTAGTCCGAACTTGACAACGCCGAACTCTCTCCGAACCAGACCTTCGGATGAACAAAAACTAAACAACTCCGAACTAGCTCCGAAAGACCACCGAACTCTCTCCGAACCTAGACCGATCTCTCACCGAACCTAGATAAAGACCGAACTTCGTCCGAACCTCGAGTTCGGAGCGGTTACTCCGAAGTTGTCCGAACCTCAGACGAGACAGATTTCACTCGACGTCATTTTCTTGATTTTCAACGTTTTTGACTGGAAGTTTCGACATGAATTCAAGCAAACTTGATAGAAACAACTCAGAAATGAATTTTTGATAAAAAGCACACTCGAAACAATCAAACGAACTCAAAAATGATTGATATTTTCGCAAAAACGTGAATTTGAACTCAAAACTCCGAGAAACACTGATTTCCGACTAGTAGAGCAAACCAAATGCTCTGATACCACTTGAAAGTGCGTGAGCATACGGATCTTCTACTTAGTCGTAATGAAATCAATGTAATACGAGATGAAACACAAAGAGTAAATACAATTGACTTGTATTAACCACAGAGATAACCACAGAGTACAATCAGAGAATATGACACAGAAGCTTAGACTGTTCACTGTTGCTGAATACAACACAGAAACACATATTTATACTAGACAAAACCGCTGGTCCGAACCTCAGGTTCGGCCCATGGTTCAGCAATGTCCGAACTCCAGGTTCGGCCTGAGTTCGGACCTCAGCATCCTTGTGTGAATCCGACTTGTATTCAATACTTCACATGACGATCAAGGACCATGTGTCAACAGTATGGCAAACTTTGTTGTCAACAATCTTTCCTGTAACATGAACAAAAAGAACAATTTTTTTAGTTCATGCTCATTCAGATATTAAAATTGTAGCTTCTAAAGAAACTATTGTTAAAAACCTGGTAGAACATTGTAATTAGAGTCAAGTTGGAAAGAAAAACTTGGTGTGATGAGTTTTTTGGGCTACAATCACCATAGATGTCTGAATTCTTTCTTTCAAGAAGGATGCATAAGCAAAGTATGGTGGGCATATAAGTGCTTGCCTAGAATTTTCAACCATCTTGTCTATGCCAATATTTTGATAAAGATTTAATTTTTACCATTCCCTTTTCTTGAGAACGCAGATCTCTGCTTAGGCCATTGATGTCACAGCATGGAGAGAAGTTCAATTACCCAAGACGTAATCCATTTCAGCTTAGAAAATTTCTGCAATCATATATTAGACTATTAGAATATTGACTAATAAAAAAGTCGAAATATTAAAAATGAAGAGCTTGTTACCTTGTTTTGATGAAATTCCAACCAGTAGTAAACACAAACAAATCCAACATCAAATATTTAGACTTCAAACCCACCATTCTTAACGATCATAAGCCAAACAACATCAATGTAATCAAAATAGTGAGAAACTTTTCTGAAATACTATTGGGAAACAAATTGGATCCACATTGATATAAAAGAAATCAAAATTTAATTACCTTTCTCTGCATAACGCACCTCTGGCTACGATTATAAAATTACATATCAGATTCATTTCATAAATCTTAGCAAATAGACTATAAGAAGCCAATGATGAGCAAAATTCACGTGTTTCATACTTTCATCGTTATAACTGAAACATATGGACTATCAAGGTTGTAACAAAGAAACATTAATTATTATAATTTTGATTTGAAATAGCTTTTATCAAGATTCATATGGATCATCGTTCATAGAAAAATTAATAAAATAAATTAAACATAAAAACAAAAAATCTCTATTGAAAACCACGCATTAATAAAGAAAAATGCTAAAGCACTGTTGAACTTAATGAAATTTCAAAGATTTTAAAAAGTTTGAACCAGGATTCATAGGGACGATCATACATATGAACATATATACATATATACCAATTCAATAGAGAAGACGTACTCGTAGAAATCGATAGAAAACAGATCGGATGTTAACAAACCTGCAAGATTAAACACAGGAAGAAAGAAATCGAAGGAATTGAACACATACCTTCAACCGGCGGTCGCAATCAAAGCTAAGAAATAGAAATCTTTAAGATATACATTGAGGATATCAAGCACCGGAACAAATGTCGGATTCCAGAATGAAATCTATCGATTCAAGAATCATAGCAAAGCCACTTCGACAACAATTAGGGTTCGAGAACCCCAATCATCCAACGCCGATACGAACGAAATCGAATCAAAAAATCGGAGCAAAAAAGAAATCTTACAAATTGAGGAGAAAACGTAATTGTAATTCGTTGATGTTCTTGATGTAGGAGCAGTTTAATCACCTTGATTCGTCGATCTTCTGAGAGGGATAGGAATGGGATTGTGGCTTTGATGAATCGAATGATTTAGGGTTAAAGAAAAAACGCAACTGATATATGTGGAGGATAGCGACTATGAAGGTCCGAATTGGGGGGAGGATCCGCGTTTGTAAACCGGGAGGGGGGAGGATCCGGGAGATTATACACGTATTGAAAGAGTTTTGTGTCCACATGTGGACACAAATTATCAGGTAGTGGTGACCGATTGGGGGGCTGTAGTGATGCCACGTAGGATTGAAACCTTTTCTTTTATTAGAATAGTATATATATGGTTAGGTTTGTTAGAACATAATGTAATTGTAATACAAAACAGTCAAATATTAGAAGAAAAGATAAGACATATCCTTAAATAGAGAAAGGAAACAAAAGTTTGTATGAATAACAAACTTCTGCCCGATTTTTGTATTCATACAGAACTACTCCAGAAATTCGGTAGTAGTTCTGTACAGACTAAAACCTATAGAAATCCTCTTTTATGTAGATAAATTTTAATGGGAAGCATCAACAGTCTTCAAAGAAGAGTCCAGAAGGAGTTCTGGATTATCAGAAGATTAATATCACGAGAAGTAATAAATTCTATCTTTGTGTGAAGAACAAGCAAAACGAATGTCAACTTGGCATTAATCAAGAAGGCAGTTGAAGACAGTTGGAAAAGAGATAAATTGAATACGTTCAATTTATCTCTATATAATCTGACACACTCCAACATCAACCGTCCTCAACCACCTTATCCAAATACAACTTGCTATATTTGCCTATAAATAGCAAGCTGACTTCACCAAACAAAGTAAGACATCAAGCATACAATTCAATATCTTCTCAAAGCAATTACAACCTTACTCCCATATAAAGTTATTTCTGTTGATACATAGTCATACTATAAACTCGTGTAAACCATTATTTACATTTGAGATATATACAGAATAACCCTTTTATGAATTGATGTCTTCCAGTTTGATTTACTTTTCGCAACTTATATATCTTGTTTAAATCAAATTGTGCCAACATTGTTAAAGAGGCCTTCAAGGGACCCAACAATTGGTATCAGAGCAAATTGAATAATCAATATTCAAAGTTCCTGATCTTTAACATATTTTTTTTTAACTCTCCCTCAAAATGTCCTCAAACTGGAACAATGGAAAATCTCTTGGCTCATTGGCAAAACCCCCTATGCTTGCTAGGGAGGAATATCCACAATGGAAAATCAGAATTACCAACTTCCTAAAAGAAGTTGATAATTCCCTGTTGGAATGCATAGCCAAAGGACCCCATTGCCCCATAGTTGACAATCATGAGATAAAAGAAACTGAAACCTCAGCCGGTGTGCTCGCTTGCACCATCCCTAAAGAAAGGAAATGGTGGAGTGAAGAGGACAAAAACAAAAAGATAAATGAGGACAGAGCCAAGACAGTCCTTATCATGGCTCTTCCTCATGATATATTCTGTCAAGTTGACTGCAATACCTCAGCCAAAGGCATATGGGATGCCCTTGAAAAACTCTTTGATGTGGGGGGGGGGGGGGATCAAATGAAAAGAAACAAAAGAACAAAAACCCTAAATGAATATGAATCTTTTAAGTCACTTCCAAGCGAGTCACTTTTAAATACTTACAATCGCTTTGCAACAACAATAAACAATCTAAGGAAGTTCAATGTTTCTAAAACTAATGAGGAGACAAACATCTAATTTATCAAAAGTCTTCCTCATGAATGGAGAAGTCTAACCATGACTCTTCAATCAACCCTGGATTTAGAAGAAAAAAATCTTAATGATCTCTTCTGCATTCTAGACTCTCAAGAGTCTGAAATACATGACATCTCAAGATCCAAAGTGGACCCACTGGCTCTTTACTCTGAAAAGGAAAAAAGAAGCATCAAACAAGAGCCAAGCCACTCAAAACGAAAGGAACTAAGTGACTTAGAAAATGAACATTTTGAGCATGAGACAGAAAATGAGCCATTTGAAAAATCACTGGCACTACTGACCAAGCAATTTGGAAAATTAAAAAAGAATCCTTCCTGGTCAACCAAAAACAAATTTTCTAAAAATGAAGAAAACAAAAATCAATCATCTCACACAACAAACCTGAAGTTGACAAGAGTGAGTTAAGGTGCTTCAAATTTGGAACAATGGGACACTATGCTTCATAATGCAAGAATAAAAGACTCAAAGATGCTGCATACTACAAAAAGAAGTATGAACAAGCCATGCAGAAAGAAAAGGCATTAATGGCTGAAGTAGAGAACTGGGATTCCGAGTCATCATCAGAAGAGGAATGTCAATCCAACAAATGTCTTATGACAAATGATGAATCTCTCTCAACTGAGCTATCCAAAATCTTACATGAAAAGCAGGTAAGCTTATCTCACTCTGATCTAATCTTTCAATTCAATAACATGTCAGTCAACTATAAAGTTCTTCAAGAAGTTTCTGAAGAAACAAACTTTTAAATGAAAACAAGTTTAAAACTTTTGAAGAAGAAATTAACTCTCTCCTGTCTGAACTTCATCAACTAAAAGAGGAAAGAGAAAAAGAATTGTTAAGATTAAGGCAACTAGAAAGTCAAAACTTGAGCAATAAAGCCAAAATAAATGGCCTCATAAATGCCCATGATCAGCTTAAAAAAATGACAAACACACCAAGAAATTATGGACAAGGAATCGGGTACATACAAGGAACTAAAGGTTCCAAGACTGTCTTTGTAAAAAGCAGCAGTAAAAAAGAGTCACAACTGGATAACAATTCCAAAAAGAAAAGTCCAGTTCTTGAAACTCTAAAAAAAAAACCAACTCTGAAGACTCCAATAAATCCAAATCTGAGTCATCCAGCTCCTCAAGTCAAAATGTTGAAACTTTTGGGAAAAGTACCATTTACAAGTACTACATGTGCAATGAAATGGTAAAACTAATTGGAAGACACTTCGACATAAAACAAATGCACTCTAACACCCCTTTGAGTGTGTCTTCCAAATCTATGAAAATAAAAGGAAAACAAGTCACTAAAATAACAAAAACAAAAAACAAATGGGTTCCAAAAACAAAATAAAAAAAGGGGAGAATAAGAACTTCCCACCGTGCACATATCTAGGGGGAGTTACTTTTGGTTTTTCTCTCATTAAAAAAAAAGATTATATATATATATATATATATATATATATATATATATATATATATATAATAAGGAGGCATCCATAACTCTTTAAAGGGTTTGACTTTGTATTTCTGATGCGAAATGATGCCCATCAAATCACACATTTAAAAGGCAATAGGCATATCGGGAAACAAATCTTTGTGAGTTAAGGCATCTAAAAGGGGTAGTAATAGCTCTAACTAGGAGAATGATGAAAAAGGGAGTTAATTCCCTCTCACACGTCGTCCCAACCACCATGTCAGGAGCCTAAGCAGCCGATAAAACCCAAAAGTCTCACTGCCAAATCTCCAGACTTCTGAACTCTTCCTGATTACAAATAGATGGATATCTCTCCCGAATCATCCAGGTACTCATCTAAACAAACCCTCATTAGAAAATGGACCTTCAAGCTCTATTAGATAGACAAGCCTTTGAAATCCCCCTTCACCAAACTCACAATCTATGCCTTCACACATCTAACCATCAGCTGACCTTTACCAGAATGATGAGGTTTCTGCAAACCTGCACCATCGGTCTTGCACTCACTCAGAACACCCTCTTCAGATATGAATTTCTGAGGGAATTTTGGGTGAATGCAAGATCTGATCCCAACCTACCAGGAAGCCCCATAAGAACACGAGTGAACCGATTTACCTTTGAAGTCACTAAGGACTCCATTCGCTCAGCCCTTTGTCTGAATGACAAAAATGGGGCCACCTACTTCAACAGGGCCCAAGTCATTGAAACCTTCATTGACATTTGGTATAATGGAGATTTTCTCAAAGAACAGGCCAACAGATTCCATCTTCCCCCCATCTGGCAGTTCTTCTTAACTCAAATTCAATTCTGCTTGTTATCCAAGGTCAATAATCATCATCTTGCTGACCATGACACATAAATGGTCATGCATGCTCTGATTTACGGTCTTATCATGAACTTCTCTCACTATCTTCTACAAAACATGAACAACAACTGTTATCTTCCTGTAGAAGAGAGAGTTATTATGTATCCTCTCTTTGTGACAAGTATAATCTGCCAAGCCAAACAATGGGAAGGAATTCCTCGTGAATATCACACCCAACTCCTACCCTCCAAAATGTTTCTTGGTATTCATATTACTGGGCTTCCAAATGACATTATAGAGGAAGATGATGAGAACCTGAGACCCATCTCGCATAATAACATTCCTCTCCAACTTAAAGCAAAGCACATCCTCCTATACCCACCAGATGCATCTTACCCTGTACTTGTAAAACTACATGCTTTCACCTAAATTTAATGTTTAAATAAAGATCTGTATTAGGTGTCAGTTTTGTAAAAATTTGTTAAAATATAATATTTTGGGGACGTTGCAAGAAAAGGTCAAAATTGCATAAAAATTCTGTACTTCATCATTAAGGATCTAATCATACAGAAAGTACTCCAGAATTTCCGAAGTAGTTCTGGACAAGGGTAGAAATGTCAATATGCAACAAAAAGGACCATCAAATGCATGTTCTTGATCAATCACACAAAAATGGTCATACATAACAACTCCGGATATTCCGAAGTAGTTCTGTACAAAAGTTTGAATGCCTGGATAAAACAAAAAATGAAAAATATTTTACACACACTCACACACACACACACAAAAAAAATTAAAAAGGGAAAGAGTAAAAGGAGAAGAAAAAGAATGACAAAGAACCACTGAAAGGTTCTGAAAAATTTGGAGCTGATAAAAGAAAAACACATTTGATTTCATCAAATTCGGGGTCAGAACAAATATTCAACAAGAAATCCCAACCGACAATGAAGATGTCAGATGCTCTAATAAATAGGAACGGTAACTTTTTTTCAGTTACGAGGTGAATCAATGATCCAACGGACATCCGTTTCACCACCCAATCAATCCAATCGGTGAAAAAGAGTCGTTAAAACCCTAGAATCTCTCCCATGCTATAAAACCCTCACTCATCCATAATATCAAAAACCACTCAAAAATTACAATCCTCACCAAGCAAAGCATTTCCTCAAATAAAAAAATGGCTTCATCCTCCCAAATCATGCTATTCAAGACATTCAACATGGAGCAAAACAATATGCAAGCAAATCTAAATCCACCTGCCTACTCCAACGATGTTCAGATTATCATAGAAGCACTGAGATATTCGCCTCTCATGTCAGCCCTCACCAAAGACGAAGAAGTCACCAAAGAGGCTCTTATGAATTTCTGGTCAACAATAAAAGTGGAAACTGAAACTACAACTAACAGGGTATGGATTAAAGCGCTCATTAATGACAAAGATCAATCCACAAGAACCTTACAGATTTTTAAAGAAGATTTCAGACAAGTAACTGACCTCACA
This sequence comes from Deinandra increscens subsp. villosa, assembly GCA_039602395.1. Lineage (NCBI taxonomy): Eukaryota > Viridiplantae > Streptophyta > Magnoliopsida > Asterales > Asteraceae > Deinandra > Deinandra increscens. The sequence goes on from JBCNJP010008015.1 coordinate 33,563, forward strand.
GCTCCAGAAAATCCTGCTCAACCTCCAACCAAAATAGAAATCATCAAAACCATCAATTCCTTGAACAAAGGAACAAGCTTTATGTTAGAGCATATTCTTATGCTAACGTGTGTCTCGTGTATTGTATCTAATCTAGAGCGTCTATGTGAGTCAAGATAGTCAACTGGACGTACCAGTTAGTCACATGTACCAGATGGTACGTGCGTACCAAATGGTACGTGGGTGGTACGCAGGCCAGTTGGTTAGTGACTATTTCTCTTAACTGTGTGTGTTGAAGGTGTTTTCTCTCTCTAGCATTGTATCTCTTTGTGAATCAATAAAGCAAAGATTTATTTACTCGTTTGTGTTTCTCCGATTATCAAATCATGCAGTAGTAAGATCTACAAGTGGTATCAGAGCAATTGGTTGCTCTACTGCTGTGATTTTGGTAATTTTTCGGATTCTAGAGAGAGAAAGTGTGGGTTTTCTTCGTTTTTCATCAAATTCTCGCAATTCCGAGTGTTTCAAAGATGAAAAATGATTTCTGAGTGTTCCTAGTGAGTTTTCGCACCTCTTTGAAGCAAATTCTAGTCCAAATTATGAAAATTCGCGAAAATCATTCGATTTCAGCGTGGTACGTATCTGGTACGTTCCAAGAACTTCTGGTACGCCGCTGGTCCGCTTCTAGTACGCAAGGCAATATTCAAGTCTTGTCCGTGGCGATTATTTTCTGGTCCGTCGTAGCATTTTGGTCCGCCGTACCAAATTTGGTATGCTGAAATAATCTGGTCCAGTTCTAATCCGCAGGGTTTTTGGTCCGCTGCTAGTACGTGAATTAAACTGGTACGTTGGAGGTTCATTTGGCTCGCTGATTGATTTGGTCTGGATTTGGTACGTTGAAAAACTTTTGGTACGCTGGCAGAATACATGAGTTCACTAAAACTGATGTAACTTGAGAACCGTTAAGAGTTACGAGAGCTAATACCAGTCAAAACGTTCATTTCGACGAGATCTAGACGTTTACTAGCCTAACAACTAGTACCCTTTAGTTTGAATCCCAAAATCCGCTTGGAAGACGTCCGCTTTTGAGTTACAAGTTTTACATTCGGTATTGTAATTTCAAAATGAGTGATTTTCACGCATTTTCAGCTGTTCAATCATCAATGCAAGCTATGTTGAACTATGATAACGAGATTGGAACAACCCAGAAGGTTCCTAAATTACTTCGGTTGGAAGATTATCATAGCTGGAAGAAAAGATTTGAATCTTACATATACTCACAAGATGTGGATTGTTGGATTCCGATTGAAACACAATATGAGTATCCGTTGATTGCTAATACATTACCAAAGTCGATAAGTGATTTTGAGCCTGAAGAAAAGAAGGTTTTTTCAAGAGAAAAGAAAACTTATAGTTTCTCACGATGGCATTACCTAAAGATTTGATGCATCAGTTTAAGAATTTTCCAACTTCAAAACAATTATAGGATACTATTAAGGAAAGATGTGAGGGTAATGATCAGTACAAGAATACTCGAAAGAAAGTTTTGAAGAAAGAGTTTGATAATTTCGGGTATTGTGAGAATGAGAAGATCACAGATTTGATTGCAAGGTTTTCACATTTGATTAATGAACTTGATATTGTAGGTGTGAAGAAAGAAGATGATAAATTATAGGAGAAATTTCTGGAAGCTCTACCCGAAAAATGGGAGAATTTTGTGATGATGTTGTCTAATGATCCAAACTATTCAAGTTGGACATTCAATCAGCTGATAAGCAAATTACAAGCTCGGGAAATGGAATCACTTGTGAAAAAGTCAGCAACTCCATCTGTTCAGAATCCTGAAATATATTTTGGGGAGAATTCTGCTACTGTTCATGCTAAAACAAAGTCACATTCTATTTCAAGCAGTAATCCACCAGTAACAGCTTTTCTTGCTAAAAAGTCTGAAAACACTAGTTATTCTTCGGGTTGTAGTTTTATTATTCCTGATAGATCATCAAACAAATCTACTTCTAATCAAGCAACCGAAGATCTAGCTGCTTTGTTATGTGCGTTCATATCATCTTCGTCTGGATCTATATTTAGTCAAATTGGTAATTCTGGTTTGGTTCCGTAGGATCTAAAACAGATGGATGAGGATCAGCTAAATAAATTGGATTTGGATTGGCAGTTGGCTATGACTGTTGAAAAAGGAAGACGATTTATGAGAAAACATGGCAAGAATTCTGTTATGGGAGGAGCCATACTGGGTTTAGATAAATCCAAACTGAAATGTTACAAATGTTCTAAATTAGGACATTTTTCTCGAGAATGCAAGCAATATGCTTCTAAACCAAGTAATTTGGATAATCATGATCACAATAAAGAAGCAAAGGCTCTAGTGACTGAGGGAGGTTATGATTGGGATGCAGATTTTCCGGATGAATCAACATTTAATTCGCTCTTCAAAAAATTATGGATTAATGGCTAATATTGAGGTTGAATCGAGTAGATTTGAATCTAAGACCAATACATCTGAAACAAGTGATTTTAACGTTAGTGGATATGAGTCAACTTGTGAATTTTGTGCTTAAAAAGATAGAAAGATTCAAGAATTTATTTCTGAAAAGGAAAGGTTGGATGTTGAATATGAGAAGAAAGAGGAAGAGATGGAAGATTACAAAAGAAAGTGTGAAACTTCTGATGAAATTTTCAAAGCTAATGTCATGTTGGAAAAAGAAAAGGAGGTGTTAATAGAAGAGGTTTTAGAGCTAAAAGCACGATTGGAAGAGATGGTTAGTGTCAATAATGAACAGATCGTGAAGTTACAACATGAAAATGTTGAGTTAGTTACAAAGGTTGAAAAGTGGGAATTCGAAGCAAAGGATGTTGTTGGAGATTTTGATGCATTATATAAGAAATCAAAAGCACGAGTGGAATCGCTTCTGGTTACCAATTTTGAACTTTAGAAAGCTTATGATGAAATTATGGTTTCGAATAATGATTATCAAGTCCTCCAGTCAAAATTACAAGACAAAGTCACTGATTTGACAAAAGAAAATAGATTGTTGACAAGAAATGTAGAGATTTATCAAGGAAAGGTGGAAAAGGTCACACAAGAGATGTTTGATGCTCATGATAAAGTGAGAAGAGAAAACTCGTTGTCTAACAGAGTTTCGGAACAATTCATAGAATCAGAAAAGGCTTTGGGTGAAGCTTAGAAAAGGATATCAGATCTAAACGTTCAAGTTCTGGATTTGAATCGTCAACTAAATAATTTGAATAATTCATATTCGTTCACAAGTTATTTGTGCAATGATGAGAATTTCAAAAGAGTGTTTGGCGGTGAAGAATTCAATCAGTTACCACCTCCATTGGTTCAAACTGATCCTCTAGCTGATGTCACATCTTCTAAAGTAACTGGTGATTATTCTGAGTTTGCTACTGCGAAGTCTGATTTGAAAATATCAAAGAAGTCAAAGGAGAAAGTGGAAAACGAGGAGAGTTTGGTTGATAAATTCACAACAAAGTTTGTTTCTAGTGGATCGATTCCAGAAAAGGGAGCTGGTTCTGTTGGCAAACAAGTGGAAAAGGATGAAAAGCAGGTGCATGAAGAACAAGTTGCTGCTAAGCTGGTGGAAGCTAACAAGTTGAAGGATATTAAAGCGTCATTTAATCAAGCTGCTAAAGCGGGTCCTTCTAGTTCTCAGACTGATTTATCAAAACTACTGGGTTACAAATAGTCAGGTTTAGGTAGTAAAGGTAAGAAGTTTGCGAAGAATGTCCAGAAGAATATGCCCAAGAAAGTTCCAAAGGAAAAGAAAGACACAAGCTTGGAACAAATCTATTATTTGGCTCAAGTGTTCATGTCTACAATGGAAAAGGGATTTGAAGGGAAGATTCAGAAGAAGGTGTTCGTCTGAAAGTTCTTCTCAGGATTCTCAAAAAGTTAAGGATTCTTCATCATCTGGGTCTAATTCCACACCTCGAAGTTCTACTTCTAAATGGGTTCATTCCAATCATTTTCAGGTTTTTGATAATGATTTTTATGATGAATTTGAGTCTGATGATATGTATAATGCATTCCAGGACAACTCATATTCTCAACGATCTTATCCTTTGTGCTATCAGTGTCGCCAACAGGGACACATGGCAATGGATTGTCCTGAAATGGCAAAAAGATCTTTTTCAAACAAATCTGCCACTGTTATTGATGAATCAGGTAGAATTTTTACTGAGTCAACACCATTCACATTAAAATCTAAAAAGAAACAATTTTTCAAATTTGATTCCAGTGTTGATGGTTCATCACATGATGATGATTCAGTTAAAAATGAAAAAGCTAAAATGCAGTGGCGACCTAAGATGGTCAGCAAGGCTGCAAATGATTTTGAGGAAGACACTGGTCGACCAGAAGCTGTGTGCTTCGGGTCATTTGAAGTCTAATTTTTAACTCCAGTGTGCAGGTTACTTCAAGAAGACCTATTGGTGATTGTGACGTTCAAGCTTCAAGCGTTACTAATAGTGGAGTCTCCTGCTTAACTTAAACTTCATGCTTCATATTTCAAAATTGAAAGTTTTTTCTGAAAGCTAACAATCTGAAAGGTATCAGTATCGATTGGTGAATTTTCTTTCTTTACATTCCGTATGTAGTTTAGGGGAGAAAATTGAAAAGCCAAAAATAGTGTCTTTGTGTTTTTTGATTAAAATGAAAATCCAAAAATAGAGTTTTCATTTTAAGGGGGGGGAAATGGAAAAATACAAAAACATTGAAAACTAGAAAACTTCAAAAACATTGAAAAATGAGAAATTGTATCTGACATATTTGGGAAATGATGGTACATTGGCTTACGTGTCTTACAATAACATATCCAGATGTTATGAGTATGATTGTGCCTGCGTTTAAGATGGACAAATTATACCAGTAATCGACATGACTTATGTGCTGAAGTAATTGAAATTGAAGTGTAGTTCAGCATGTCATGACCAATATGATCCTAAGTTGTGATCTTTCTTGCAAAAGAAAAAATAGTGTGTGATTCAGTATTTCATTTTTGTATTGCATTTATGTTTCTTATCTAAAAAATTCAAAAATATTTTTGGTGTGTTTTGATATAAAGTTTCAAAACGTCAAAAAGATTTTATTTCTAATTTGTTTTCGACTGATCGATACAAGATACAAAAGTCAAAATTTCAAAATATATCTTGGATTCTCGAAGAGAAGTTTTGCGCCAAGATTAAATTAATCTTCAAAAGAAAAAGAAAGCCGCGTTTCTGTCTTCTGAAATTGCAGGTTTCTGTGTGACAAGACTCAAGCATGGTGAAAGGGGGAGTTTGTTATATCTTTCACAAGTGGATCTTGAAGTTAAAAGATTGTTCAAGATTGATCCAACCATGCAAGCTCTAATTCTTACAAGATTTCAAGTTGAAGATCAGACGCAGTGATGCTGAAGATTGAAGACTGAAGTTTTGATTAGATATATAGAGAGCTAGATACACTACACGTTAAGGGGGGATTTGTTAGAGCATATTCCTATGCTAACGTGTGTCTCGTGTATTGTATTTAATCTAGAGCATCTGTGTGAGTCAAGATAGTCAACTGGACGTACCAGATAGTCACACGTACCAGATGGTACGTGCGTACCAAATGGTACGTGCGTACCAAATAGTACGTGGGTGGTACGCATGCCAGTTGGTTAGTGACTATAAATAGTTTGTGTTAGAGAGAGTTCATCCAGTTCTGTCATTCTTATCTCTCTTAACTGTGTGTGTTGAAGGTGTTTTCTCTCTCTAGCATTGTATCTCTTTGTGAATCAATAAAACAAAGATTAATTTACTCGTTTGTGTTTCTCCGATTACCAAATCATGCAGTAGTAAGATCTACAAGTGGTTTTACACTTTACCACAATCTCAGGAATAAACATTAATCAGTTAGAGAGAAAGTGGAAACTAATGATTCACACACTCATTTACAGCCTAACCGCTAAAATCGGCTCATCTTATCAAGCTAGTGAATCAGTATACTCCATAATGGTTGCTATAATTCTGAATAAACGAATAGACTATGGAGCAATAATGTGGATGAATCTGGTGAAAAGAATTGAAGATAAACAAAAGGAGAAGAAAGAAACTGTCCACATTCCATTTATATGATTTCTTTCTCTACTCATCTTCAAGAAATGTCAGGAAGGATCGTTGGTTATGAAGGCAGCCAAGCACAGGTGAACCACCTTGAAAATTCTGAAAAAGTTCGAATCAGGTACAACACGCTCTATATCCTCTGTACCCATTTCTTTACTTTTGAATATACCAGATAGCTCCCCAGTTCTGATTAAGTACAAGGAAGGAATAGAACTTCTAGAACAGAACCCATCTAATCCAGAACAACCAACTCCAAAACAAAGCCCACAAACATCTCACTTTTCTGAATTAGTATATCTAAACAAGGGTTCACCTGACTCTCTCACATCACATTCCACCACCCCAGCCTATAAAAACTTCAACTTCAGTCCACCACACTCACCCCAACAGATCCACATTCCCAATATAGCCACCAAGCCAGCCTGTTTGATGACTCTGAGAGTCATCATCAAGCACCAACAAGTGGAGACTCAATGAGTCAAGGAAACTTGAAAAGAACCCACATGGATTGGTTCCCTGAGGGTTCAACACATAACAATTCTGAAAAAAAATTATCAAACAACACATGAGTCTGAATCATTCAGGATAAAGACAATGAATGTGGAAGACCTAGGAACATCAGATATTTCTGGTATTCTAGGCACTAACCGAACTCTTAACAGAGAAAATGTCAGTAAAACTGCTGGACATGTGTTGTCCACTCGTATGTTAGAAGGAGAAAGATCATCTGTTGATCCAACTCCAAGTTTACCCAGAATCCTACTCAAATCTGATCTCTTAGAATTCTCTCAATCAATCAGAGAGAAAGTATTCAACTGCAACAGAGATAATAAAATTGACCTACATGAGCTAGAAAAACTCAAACACTCAAACTCAGAAGAGCTCATGAAGGTGGAAAGACGCACAGCTCAAAACACCAAACAACTAAATACTCTAATAGATGAGCTGAGAACCTGGAAAGAAGAACTGAGCAAGGAGGCCAACAAAATTTCTAAAGAAATAAGCAAAAGTCTTTAAAATTTGCCAACTGTAGAGATAAGTAATGATGAACAAATCATTAAAAGTTTCTCTGCAGAATTACTAAAGAAGAAAAGGACTCTTGAAGACATGGGCAAAAATCAAGCAAAGAGGGTAAAAGAAGAAATACGGTCAGTCAGAAGCAAACTGACAACAAATCAGCGAATCGCTACTAACCTGGAAATCAAACACTCTTTTCAAGAAGATCAGATGAGAAATATAGAAAGAGAATGGAAACAAACAGTAAAAACAACAGATGAGAAAAGAAAGCCAATCACAGTCTCTGTTGAACCTCCAATAAAGAAGTCAAAACTTCAAAGCAGCAGTTCAAGTGAGAAAAAAGAAGAACAACTCAAGAGAAAGAACTCAAAAAAGTGCAAACATTCAACTGAAGCTCATGAAGGAATGCCACCTCCTCCACCTCCTTCCTCTCCTAAGCCACCAACAAAAACTGCCCAGAAAACAACTATCTATCAACCTCTCTCCACCTGCACATCAAAGAAGACCCCAACCAAGCAAACTCAAATACAATCATCCTCATTAGCTGGATCTTTCATATCTGGATCAGCCTTTGAAGACGATTACTCTGAAAAACAAAATATGCAAAGGGTCATTCAAGGAAGAAGTCAGAGAACTCCAAGAGAAAATGCTCAAAAGTGAAGAAGACAGGCCCATAATGAGCCCTCTATCAAGAAAAGCCTTTGACAGGTCAACCGGAACACCAATTGAGGAAGATCCAAACTACACAATGCCTTCAATTACTGAGTTCATAAAGTCAAGGCACAACCACTAACAAAACATCTTTGGGTAGATCACTTCAACTGCTATAGAGTGAAAAAAAAAGATGAAAAATTCAGGGAATTCACTGACAAAGACCTATAGCAACTTAACCCAGTACAGTTGGTGTCCTTTTTAAGGTACTTCTAAAACCAACCCTCAAAAACAGAAAGGGTAAGCACTGCATTATACCAAGGAACTGAAGCCGGTAAAAGAATGTTCAGAAGACAAGCACATGTGGATATCGAACTAGCAAAAGAATCCAACATCCCTCTACTACTGTTGACAAAACCAAATGAGACTATCCCCCCTGAAATCTCATGGAGAGGATCCGGCACAACATTTCTCAGCCCAAACTCTGGTATTTGCTTTAGAGATCTCTCTAAAGAAAGGAGGTTCTTTACGCTAAAATAAAAGCATAAATATACAAACCTAGCCTTAGAATTCTTCCTATTCATTCTAGAGATTAATGCACTAATGAAAGAAAGAGTTGTCTTCAAGACTCTACTTGAGGAAAGTACTAAATAAAACCACTTTGAAATTAACTCATTCACTGGTAGGGCAAAGATCAAAAAAGACTTGTAAAATCTTTAATTAACAGTATTTGAAGACTAGACTTCTTTTATATAGTTTAATATTACTTTCTCTTTTTATTCATTTTGTCACACCCCCAATTTACCACTAACGGAGTTTATACCGTTAAGGGGCGCGACTAGACCAGGACCACAACCATTAGTTACAAATATTTTGTCAAACGATCTGAATTTCTCTTCGTATCGAAAGATCGACCTGATTGTTGTTCGTTTGACATTCTGCTTTATTCTCTTTGGTGTGTTGGTATAATCCATCGGACTTTCTCTGCGTGTGCGTGAGCACCGACCTGATTGTTGTTAGGCTATACAATTTCTGCTTTATTTTCTATTTCTTATTTTCCTAAACAATCGGACTTTCTCTGCGTGCTCACAAGGCCGAGCTGATTGTTGTTTGTTTAGGGTTCTGCTTTATTTTTGCATGAAACACCATGAACGGTAAATCTCTATGGAAAATCAAAATTCTATCAAAAATACAAAAAGAGAATAAGTCTTATTGCCAGTATTCCGGATTGTGTGGGTTTTCATACTATTTATGCTTGCCAAATCATAACTGTTAAACATATCAGAAATCTATAAAAATTGATCTGGCTTAGCTGAAACAAACTGCAAAGTTGTATTCTTTGTCTGCTTGGCTTGCATGCTGATTAAATCTGAAATTGAAATGTGTCGGATGCATTATCTCTGATATGAACTCGCGCCTGGATCTTTCTCGCAAAAATATTTAACTTATATGAATTTCAAGTTTGTTTGGTTTATTGCTTATTGGAAAAATCCAAAAAGATTTTAGGAGTGTTTTAGCATAATTTTGTGAATAATCAAAAAGATTTTCGATGTGTTTGAAAATGTTATGAAATTCAAAAAGATTTTGATTCTATCTTATTTCCGATCAACCGATGATGAAAAGTATCAAATTTATGCCGAAAATAACCAAACAGTCTTGAAATCACAAGACTCTTCAATGAATTGATCAAAGGTTTGAATCAAATTGGTAAAATTTGTAATCTTTGTGTTCCAATTGACAATTCTTCAAAAATCAGGGTTAACTTAGAAAAATTTGGAAAACTTTGCCAAACTGGAGTTCGGACAGCCAAACTGGAGTTCGATGATCTGAAGCCAAGTTCGGATAAGTTTTGGCTTGGTCTGAAAGCTCTGTTCGGAAAAGTTTTGGAAGGGTTCGGTTAGGCGAACTAAAATTCGGACGAGCCGAACTCAGCATCTATAAATGATTTGTATCCTACATTGGTAAACACTGATGCTCAGAAGATGGAGCTGAAACACATGACTGAAGCAAGTATTGGCACCTTGGCAACATATCAGAAAAAGAATCCTGAAGATTTTCCAAAGTTGCAGCGATTGATTGGTCATCTTAGCAATGTTAACTATGTTGCACCAGCTAGGAAGTTCATCTGACGAACTTGATTATATTTGGGTTGCAGAGAGAAACCAACAGGCAAAAGTTAAACGACCACGGCGACAGACACAAACACCACCAATTGTACAAGAACCAGTAGTCTCAGAACCGGCTGTTACTGAATCTACAGCACCTGCTGTTTCACAACCAACTGTCACTGAACCTGTTGTTTCAGGTCCTGAAGTCCAAGTGACTGTCACAGTGACTGAGACACCAATTGTTAATGTCCTGATTGATGAAGAAGAAAGTGATGATGATGATTTTATTGATGTGGGAGCTAATTCTGAAGATGTTTCTGATACAAACAATCCATTTGTATACATCAAGGTCAATTCCAAAAATGTGAAAGTGAAGAAGGGTAGCAAAGAACATTTCGCGTACCGAACAAGTTTGAAGAAAAGCAATGATAGATACAAGGATCGTGTGTATGATGATATTGCTCCATCTAAATCTGATGTAGATTACAATCCTGAAGCCGATGTTCGTCATCGCAAGGGTAAGCAGTCGACAACTTCTACATCTTCCTTGACTCTATCAAAGAGGAAGAAGTCGATTGCTGCTGGTGGCCGAGGCAAGAATCATAGGGGTCAAACGTTTGTATTGAAACACCGTTCCGGTGTATCTTCATCTGATAGCCCGGATATGTCTCTACATGATATGACTACGACTACCACATCCACAGTTTCTACATCACAAGCTGATATTCTTCAAGAGTTGAGTCAGTCAGAGTTTCTGAAAGATTTGATGAATTCAACAAGATCTATAACAGCTAGCACAGCACCTTCAGCAAGTGCTGGTGCTCAATAGTTACATCAGCCTATGGGATCAACACCTACAACTCCTATATTCTCACCAGCTATAGCAGCTACAACTTCAACCACATCAACCCTAGATGTCAATTTCAATCTTATCAAGGATCTGTGTCTTTCTCTCAAGCAAGTCTACTTAACAGTGCTTTAATTGATCAACAATCATAGATTGACAATTTAAAAGCTAAGAATGATGAGCAATCTAAGGTGATTGAAGTGTTAAAGCGAAAAGATGAAGAGAAAAGTCAAGTGATTACAGAATTGAGAACAAGCAATGATGAAATGAGAGCAAGAACTGAATCTCGAGGAAAGTTGATTACTACATTGCAAAGAGATTATCTGCAATTGAAAAGTGGGGAATCGGGTAAAGCACAGGAGATCCAACGTCTGAAGACAACCAGTATGAACTAGAATGCTCTACTAACACAAATGAATTAGAAAATAAAATTCTTGATGGAGAAGTTTAAAGCTCATGAGGGAGATTGGTTATCGTTCTGGGTGCAAAAAGGATTTCTTAGAGTATTTGAATGATGAACCTGTTAGAGCATGTTTTGATATCTAGTGCCAGGTCTAGGTTGCAAAATGAACACATGTATACACAGTGACTTCTCATTTTGATATTTGAAAGATCACTATACAGGATCATATTGATCATATCGCACTAAACTACACTTCAAGATCAACTAATTGAAGCACTTAAGTCATGCTGAATCATACTCATAACATCTGGATATGTTAAGGTATTAATTAGATTTGCTTTAACCAGTGTATCCCACACTATCAGACATATTCAGACATTTTTTCTTTTCCTTTTGTGACAACTTCTTTTTCTCGTGTGATTACACTTGTGATTATCACATAGCATAATATTACCATGATATCGTCAATTGTGTTCCATGCAAAAAGAAATAAGAATGTTAAATCGTCTACCTTAATGTCGACCTTTAGATATGCCGATAGGGCCTCGAATATAAGAAAATAAGAAATATAACAAGTTAAAATTGTAAAATTCAATAATGATCAAGTCGATACTTCCGTATAAGCAGAGAAAGTCCGATGAATTATACGAAACATCAAAGAAAATAAAGCAGAACCTCAAACGAACAACAATCAGGTCGATCTTTCGATACACAAAGAAAGTCCGAACGTTCGAGAAAATAAAGAAAATCAAACAAGTTGAAATCTTTGCAAAATGAACACATGTATACACAGTGACTTCTCATTTTGTTTTTCCACACTTAATCTTTTTTTTGTCATAACTACGCTTCAAGATGTTAT
>JBCNJP010008018.1:0-12818 GCA_039602395.1 Deinandra increscens subsp. villosa
TGATGGCTAGGGTTCCGGTGCGCAAGCCGCCGTCGCAAGGGTGTCGGAGGTTGTCGGAGCTCAGTGGACGCCGCCGGACGTGCTCGGCTCTCATGCTCTTGCGGGTCTCTCTCTATCAAACGACATATGGGATGTCTTGCCGGAGTTGTGAAGGTCTTCGGCAAGAATGGGATTCACTACCACAGAGAAGGAGGCTAGAATGGAGTTGATTTTGACCAAATTTTAACTTAATTTTGCCATGTGTAATTCATAAGTGATTAAAGAAAAAAAATATCCACATCAGACGTCACGTCATCAAAAAGTTAACGGTTTTAAGTTTTTTAATGGCGGGACCAATATCAATAAATAGGGTGAAAGTTGGGACTATTAAAAGTGATTTTTAAAGGTGGGATTATTGTTGGCCAACACCTAAAAGTTGGGATTATTAAAATCCAATTTTCCTTAATTTTTTGTTCATCTTTAGCAGGGATCGTTTATGTACGTTGGATGTGCTAAATGGATATGTGACAAAAGTTTCGCTTGGTGTCATTTTTATTAGATTTCTTTTCTTATGTGTTACATGAGATTTTCATCATATTGAAGTTTACTAGAATCATATAAAGTTACGATGTGGCAAAGTGGATTATGTGGCAAAAAGTGGACGGGAAATTGGGCGACTGCAAGTTGGACTTCAAGGGTCACATTTTTCCTATCGATCTCATTCCTATGCCTCTCGGGAGCTTTGATGTCATCATTAGTATGGATTGTTATCTAAAAATCGTGCCGAGCTTGTATGCTTTGATAAAATCATTCGCATTCCTCGTCCGGATGGCCAGTTTTTGTTGATCCATGGCAATAAACCATATGGTGGGCTTAAGCTAATGTCATGCACTAAAGCCCATAAGTACTTACGCAAGGATTATCCGGCATTCCTGGCACATATTATGGAGGTTCGAGATAAAGAAAAGGGAATTGAAGACATCCCGGTCCTGCGAGACTTTCCTGAAGTGTTTCCCGAAGATATAGCGGGTCTTCCTCCCGTTCGCCAAGTGGACTTCCGTATTGATCTCATTCCAGGTGCCACTCCTGTTGCGAAGTCGCCTTATCGCCTTGCACCCAGAGTTCGCTAAACAACTCCAAGAGCTTTTTGATAAAGGGTTCATTCGTTCGAGTTATTCTCCTTGGGGAACGCCTATTCTGTTTGTTAAGAAAAAGGATGGCTCTCTTCGCATGTGCACAGATTATCGTGAGCTCAATAAACACACGATCAAGAATCATTATCCTCTGCCTCGTATTGATGATCTTTTCGATCAGCTTCAGGGTGCTTCTTGTTTTTCAAAGATCGATCTTCGTTCCGGTTATCATCAGCTTCGGGTCGCGGAGTAGGACGTTCATAGAGCCGCCTTCCGCACCCGTTATGGTCATTTTGAGTTCACCGTGATGCCCTTCGGTTTGACAAATGCTCCTGCTATATTCATGGACCTCATGAATCGCGTTTGCAAACCCTACCTTGATAAATTCGTGATTCTATTTATTGATGACATCCTAATCTATTCCAAGTCAATGGAAGAACATGGAACCCACCTACGTCTTATGTTGGAGCTTCTGAAGAAAGAACAGCTTCAAGCCAAATTCTCTAAATGTGAATTTTGGCTAAACGAGGTTCAACTTTTGGGACATATCATAAACGATAAGGGTATCGACGTAGATCCTGCCAAGATCGAGGCCGTTAAGAGTTGGTGCACCCCTACTTCACCGACTGAAGTCCGCTCATTTCTTGGGCTAGCTGGCTATTATCGGCGCTTCATTGTTAATTTCTCTCGCATTGTTGTGCCTTTTACTACTTTGACTCAGCAAATCCAACCATTTGAGTGGGGTCCTGCTCAGGAAAACGCTTTTCAGACACTTAAGAAAATGTTGTGTGAGGCTCCTATCCTCACACTTCCTGATGGGACGGATGATTTTGTGGTGTATTGTGACGTATCTCATCAAGGCCTTGGTTGTGTTCTCATGCAACGGGGAAAAGTAATCGCTTACGGTTCAAGGCAGCTTAAGAAGCACGAAAAGAATTACATGACGCATGATCTCGAGCTTGGTGTGGTCGTGTTTGCTCTAAAAATTTGGAGGCATTACCTTTACGGTACCGAGTGTGTGGTTTATACCGATCACAAAAGCCTCCAACATATCTTCAATCAGAGGGATCTCAACATGCGCCAACGCCGGTGGATTGAGCTCTTAAATGACTATGACTGCGAGATTCGTTATCACCCTGGGAAGGCGGATTTTTTGGCTGATGCTTTAAGTCGAAAAGAGCATCTCAAGTTGGTTCTATTCCAGACTTCCCATCATATGACCCATCTCAAAGCTCGTATTCTGGCAGCTCAGCGCGCATCTGTTGATGAGGGCAACTTGCATAATGAATTATCTTATGGCGCTGAGCTTCAATTTGAAACCAAGACTCATGGCCTTCTTTATTTCTTGGATCGTCTCTGGATTCCCGACCGAGAGGACCTTCGAGCGATTATCATGAATGAGGCGCATAAGTCTTGTTATTCCATTCATCCTGGATCTGATAAGATGTACCTAGATCTACGTAAGCTCTATTGGTGGCCCGACATGAAGAAAGATATAGCGCTTTATGTGGCGAAGTGCCTTACTTGTTCCAATGTCAAGGCCGAACACCAGCGACTTGGGGGTCTACTTGAACAGCCTTTGATTCCCGTTTGGAAGTGGGAGAACATCGCAATGGACTTCGTTACAAAACTTCCGCGAACTTCTAAGGGATGTGATACTATTTGGGTTATCGTTGATAGTTTAACCAAATCTGCTCATTTCCTCCCAATCATGGAGATCGATGGAGCCCCGATATTGGCTCAAATCTTCCTTAAGGAGATCGTGCGTCACCATGGCACTACTTTGAGTATTATCTCAGATCGCGATGGTCGATTTATGTCACATTTCTGGCAGTCCCTCCATGCTTCTTTAGAAACTCAGCTAGATTTCAGCACTGCCTACCATCCTTAGTTTGATGGTCAATCCGAGCGCACCATTTAGACTCTTGAGGACATGCTTCGGGCATGTGTCATTGATTATGGTGGGAGTTGGAGTTCATTTTTGCCTTTGATCGAGTTCTCTTATAATAATAGTTATCATTATAGCATCGGAATGGCTCCATTTGAGGCTCTTTATGGTCGCAAATGTCGTTCCCCTATTTGTTGGTCCAAGGTCGGTGAATCTCAAATCACCGGTCCTGAATTGATTCAGTAAATGATTAATAAAATCTCTCAGATTCGTGATCATCTTCTTGCTGCTAGAAGTCGTCAGAAAAGTTATGCTAATAAACGACGTAGACCACTTGAGTTTGAAAAGGGCGACCTTGTCCTCTTAAAAGTATCTCCTTGGAAAGGCGTCTTCAGATTTGGTTAAAATGGGAAACTAGCACCTCGCTTTGTCGGTCCGTTCAAAAATCTTGAAAAGGTCGGTAAGATGGCCTATGTACTTGATCTTCCTCGTGAGCTGGCTAATGTCCACCCTACATTCCATGTTTCGAACCTTCGCAAATCAACGAGTCTTTGCACTTTGTTGAGAGACCTATTGAGATCATGGACCGTGAGATCAAGAAACTCAAGCGTAGCCGAATTCCAATCGTTAAGGTTCGTTGGGAGTCCAAGCGTGGACCTGAGTTCACTTGGGAGCGCGAATACCAGATGAAGGCTAAATATCCTCAGCTGTTTGCTTAACTTCCTTGTGTTGTTTCTAATTTTGGGACGAAATATCTAAAAATAGGGGAGGCTGTAATATCTCGGGTTTCCGATTTGTCAGATCCGACCCGAATCCATGTAATCAACCCCGTGATCGATAATAAATGAAGATTTATGTTTTTTATGATGTTTTATACCTCCTTTGGTGTGATTTGATCCTTTATTATGTTTACTGAGTCAATTTATCCCTATTTCAGATTTTACGCGAACACGTCACTAATTACGTCTTAACCGGGAATTTGATCAATCTAAGCGTGTATGACACTTGGGTGCGATACTAGTTAAGCACACAAGCAAATACAAGCAAATATTGGTGGGAATTTAAGGTCTAGAACGCAATCGGTGAAAGTTTGGTAAATCTCGCGCGAATTCGGTTTCAACCGGGAGATCACGTTTTTGAGTCTTGGATATCAATTTTATCATGTTTATGATTCTTATATTCACAAAATATATTATGAGTCATCACACACTTGATTGGATCGCAAAATATTGGTGATTTGCTTAAAATCGATAAAAATGACAAAACCGACCTAAAATGCATTTTGTGTGTCATTTTATCATTCGTTAATCATTATGGGTCATATATTAAATCAAATTGAGTGGATTAAATGCGGTTGTCATGATAGAGGTCTTAATTTAGTGAATTTGGTGAAAACGGGGGTCAAATTAGGGTTATAACGCAAAAACTGGAAGCAAAACAGCGCGCACGCTCACCTAGAAAAGCACCGGGTATTGCGACACTTCCTGAGTGACGCGGCGCGATACGCCCACCGACATGGGCCTAGAAAAAACAGGCTTTGCCCTAAATTTTGAGTATTTAAGATCCTAAACCTTCTCTAGCCCCCATATTTCACCTCTTAATCACTTGTAAAACCCTAGAACGGCTGGAAGCAACCAAGAGCAAAGATCTTGAAGATTTGGGGGCTAAGTTTGAAGGTTTTGAGCATCAAAAAGTGTTGGTTTTTCGGGTTTGGTGCGGTTTTCTCCATTCTAAATTCTACCTTCTTCTTTTCTCACAAAGATCTAGCCAAGATCCATCCTTTAACATCTTTTAAACCTAGATCTAGATCCTAGATCATAGATCTAGTGATTTTACACAAAAAGATTCAATTTTTATTTGTTTTTCAACCATTTTTATAAACTTTATGTTGGCTTTTTACTATATCTTGATAGATCTAGTTAGATCTTGATAATTGGTGGTTAAAAATACTATTTTTATGTAAGATTAATCATGTCAAATCATCCTACTTAATAGATCTAAGATCCTTTACCTAAAAATATGATTTTTACAACAAAAAACCTACTTTTCTTAACCTTTCTCCAAAAATCTTCATGGATCTTTGATCTTATTGATAACCCTACTTGGATCTTTGCTAAAAGTATGAATTTTATGATCTTGGCTTTAGATCTAGGGTTAGATCTAGCTTATCCTTCACTATATTCTTAGATCTAGGGTTTTGGTTAGAAAAATGATGACTTTTTATATAAAACTAGTCGAGAGCATGTTTTAATATTAAGAGAAATAGTTGATCTAGGATTGGCACCTTTAATCTTGTTGGACCTTTAGAAATATATTCTAGATCTTATGGAAATGTTAGGTTTAGATGAATAAACCTTATTTCAAATCATCATGAAAAATAAATATTATTTTTTTCAAAATAAATATTGTTCGTCAAGAAAATAATTAACTCCATAAAAATAAATAAATAAATATTTCATTTTGGATTAAGTTTTAACCCTTAGAATGGTCGACATTCTCGTACGTTATCACTCAATTATGTCACCAACGAGTTGCTTATCCGATTATGTTCGTTGTGCCACTTTGAATCGTGCACGTTACCTACTTGTGAACTTATTTATTTATTTATTTTATTGTCGGTGTTATGCTATTACGTTCGATCGTCAAGGTGATGTCCGGGTTTGATTTCGCGCCGCTATTTCAATTTCTCTCTCGTTTGCTTCACCATCAGGTGAGTATCATAGCCCCTTTTCTTTTAAGTTTTGGGGTGCAACAAGTACCGTATCTAAATCATGTTCTTGAACTTTACTCTTCAAAACCGCATGCGAGTAATGTGTTAGATCTATGTGCCTAGTATACGTGAACTTGATTGATCATTGCTATGGATTGTCTTGTGTGTGTTGTACTTATGTGTTGCTCATGTTCATGTTCATGTTCATAGACGTATTCCCATTAACTCATTTGAGTCGGGGTTACAATAATGGATTCGTTGGTCTGGCAACCCACTTGGCCTGCCTCGCGTGTGGCGCCTTGTGATTGAAAGCCTAAATGCCGAGGGTTGGGTTACGTCGACCCCCATGTGCTATGTTTCATTCCTTGTTTACTATGCTTGTGTTCATGGTTTAACATATAATCGCATATTGTATAATTTATCATGTACGTACTTAAACCTATGATTACTCACAAACTCTTGTAGTTGATCGTATTTTCTACATGTTGCAGGTGGTGCTGTTTGATCTTGTTATCGACGCCTTAGGATTATGCATGGGACTTAGCAGACCTTTTAAATAAAACTAGAACTTTTATGAGATGTATGAACTTGATGTTTCGTGACATGTTTATGTTTGACTTTGTTGGTTGGTTTATGAAAATTGGCATGATTAAATATAACAGCTTTATTAGTGTTGTAAGCATCTGGACAATCTTAGCGCCCCGACATAAATTCCGCCGTCGGTTGGGGTGTTACAATAAACAATGTACGTACTGCAATAGCTAATGCAATCGACATGAATATAATAGACTTTTTACATGTAAAAATGGCAACTACAATAAAAGGTGAAACTACAAGGACTAAAACAACCTATGAGGGTTGCCGGTTGCAACACGCGGGTGGATCACCAACTCGTATATATATAATTATAAAGGGAAAGAATAATATATTTTGGATTCTTTCAACATTGGCCGCAAACTTTAGATTTTGTTTGAACTTTAGAAACAAAATTTTAGATATTTATTATTTTGAACGTTGGCCACTAACCTTTTAACTTTTAAAGATTAAATAACAGTTTACAGTGATATTGAATTTAGCCATTTTCGAGTTTTGTCACTGAACTTTTAATTTTACGAGTGAACATCCTAAATATATCGGGATAGTATACTTCACTACAAGTATTAAAACATAAATGTTTAGGTTCGCTTCTACGTTACAATATAATTGTATTTTGTAAATTTAATCATGTTGAGTTTAATTTGATTATAAATTTTATTTACATCGCCACAACGAACGACAGGTAAATATTCCATTGTTAAATAAATATACCAACATCCATAGTTAAATGAATATACCACACGTCATAAATGTAAAATAAACTTGTGACGTCTTTTAAATAAATAAATTATGGTTTTTTATGCTACGGTCGCTATTTTAACACATGTTTGCCACAAAATTATATTTTTGTTTCGCATCAAAAACTGTCACATATGTGTAGAAAATTTTGAGAACAATTTTTTGTCGGTAGGAAAACTCTAATAATTATAAAATAAACTTTTTGAGACATAAAGGTAACTTTAGTGCACACTTATATCCCCTCGCCAACTATAAATACCACCATATATATTACACACTTAAACAAATCGTTGAGTTGAAATCATATAAACACTTCAACATACAAACATGGCGAAGACCATGGTTTTGCTAATGTTTCTTGTCTTCATCCAGTCTCAAGCAGTTTTGATTCCCAAAACATATGACTATGAGGTTATCCTTAATCAGTTAGTCTTTAATTCTTTTATAGTTCTATTGGGTTATAAATCGTGTGTCTCCTTTCTTTCCTAAATTCTACATTTTATCAAGATGAAGGTTCATACACACACACATACACACACACACACACACACATATATATATATATATATGAGGTTCATTGTAGACACTTTCGCATGTGAAATAGCTCTTTTCACATGTGAAAGTTTCTAATTAATGAGAAAAATGAAAAAAAGAAAAAAGAAAATTAATCACAACCATTAGATCAAGAGATCTAATGGTCAAAAATGGTGTCTACCTGTCTACACTTATGGGGGTGTCTACAATGAACTTTTCACTATATATATATATATATATATATATATATATATATATATATATATATATAGGGTGAGGTTCATTATAGATTCCTTAAAAAATGTAGACCATGTAGACCCCTATATTGTTTTATAGAACTCACTAAAATTTATAAAACTCATTGCTGTTGAGTTTGGTTTTCTTTTATGCGGTAAGTTTTTAAAAATAAAAAAGAAAACCTAGAAAGTTGTTGAAGACATTTAAATATAATTGATGTTAAAAATATTATATTATTCTATAAAACTCACTAAAATGTATAAAACTCATTGCTGAGTTTTAAAACTCACTGTTGTGTTTAAAACTCACTACAATTCATTTCTATAAAACTCATTGAAAATTATAAAACTCAATCTTAAGTTGTTTAAAACTAATTGTAGTGTTTAAAACTCATTGTTTTTAAAACTCAGTGCAACTTTAAAAATCGACGTTCTATAAAACTCAGTGAAAATTATAATTTCAAATTAAGAAAATAAAAAATAAAGAAAAAACTAAAAACATTAGAAATAAACCCAAATTAAAAATATAAACATAGAAATATGACAACTAAAAAAAAATAAAAAAAACCAAATTCAACAGCAATGAGTTCTATAATTTCTAGTGAGTTTTATAGAACAATATAGGGGGTCTACGGGGTCTACACTTTTTAAGGGGTCTACAATGAACTTTTGACTATATATATATATAATATATATATATATAAATATATATATAGAGAGAGAGAGAGATAGAAAGAGAGAGAGATGTGAGGTTCATTGTAGACATTTTCGTATGGAAATAATCTTTTTTCACATGTGAATTTTCTGAACAATGAGAAAAAAAAAGAAATTAATCACAACCATTAAATCAAGAGAACCAATGGTGAAAAAAATGTATACATATCTACACTTATGAAATGTCTACAATGAACTTCTCAATATATATATAATACAATATATATATATATATATATATATCCTATTGGGTTTTTTATATAAAAATAATTTTTCCTTGTTTACATATGTATTTTTCTAAGAACGAAAAAAATATTTATTTTATTGGATTTTTTTTTAAATACTAACCATTTTTCTTAACCATCTTTTAGATCCTAACTAGAAATACATTTTATAACAATCTAGTTTTTTTTTTTTTGGTTTTTGAACGGGAGGTTAAGGTTTTTACAGTTAAAGTGAGTTTTCAACAGATTTATCCCACATATATATATATATATATATATATATATATATATATATAGGGGAGATATATAATGAAAACATCTCCGAGTTTGGGAAACCGTGAAAACCAAGCTAAAAAATTTGTTTTTTGTTCCGATTTTTTTTATGGTGACTCTCTAAGTTAAAAAGACCCCCTTTATGCAAAAACGTAAAAAAAAAAAACGCCTAGTAATTTAAAAAAAAAATATTATAACTAATGTTACATATTTAACAGGGTTGTTAAAAAAAACGCATAGTTATATATATATATATATATTATATAGTTCTATTAGGTTAAAACAAAAAGTTTTCAAATGAACTAGCCCTATCTAGTTCATTTGAAAACTTAAATGATTAGTTTTAAAATATATATAATAGTTTTTTATTCCCGTGTGTTACACGGAGTTTTGAATATATTTATTACGTATACAAACAAATAAAATACAATATATTTTAAATGATTAGTTTTAAAATATGTTTGTTCAAAAACAAAATAAACCTTAATATATAAACTTAGTATTTCAATAAGTTATATAATATACAATAGGAATTGAAGATGAATAGTAGTCTTTGAGTTTCTTGCAAATTGATCACAATATTTTGTGTATCTTTTCAATTTTAGTCCTTATTAACATTTTGTTTAACACTTTTATTTCTATGAAATTTGGGAAATGAATAGTGGACTTTTCATTTCTTATGTTTTACACTACTCTTTTTTTTTTAACGAAATAGTATCTTTTGGTTTTCATAATTTAGTCACATATGTTTCATACTTTTACGTTTTCTACCCTTTAACTTTTAAAGTTTTTTTTTGTTTTAAGTTTTGTTGTTTTCTACTTTGGCCATGAAACTTTTAACTTTTCTACTTTCGTTTTTAATATACTTTTATAGTTTTATACTTTCACCACGAGACTTTTAGACTTTTACGTATATGTAGTTTGAATGTTTAACAATTTCTACCCCTTAAACTTTTACACTACTTTTTTTTAACGACATAGTAATATGTTTTATACTTTTACGTTTTCTACCCTCAAACTTTTAATTTTGTTTGTTTAAGTGTTCTTGACTTCTACTTTGGCCACGAAACTTTTAACTTTTATACTTTCGTTTATTAGTATACTTTTATAGTTTTATACTTACACCACGAGACTTTTAGACTTTTACGTTTTATACTCCTTAACTTTTTAACCCCCTAACTTTTAAAGTTCTTTTTTGTTTTAAGTTTTGTTATCTTCTACTTTGGCCACGAAACTTTTAACTTTTCTACTTTCGTTTTACTATACTTTTAAAAGTTTATACTTTCACCACGAGACTTTTAGACTTTTACGTTTTATACCCCTTAACTTTTTAACTTTCGTTCAGCATACAAATTCAACCCCGCAGCAACGCGCGGGGTGGTAAACATCTCGTTACTTATTAAAAGTTAAAAAAATAAACCTTAACATTTAGTAGATATATATATATATATATATATATATATATATTATTAAATATGTTATTCAAAATTAATTATTACTTACTATGTTAGTAAAAAAATAATAAGTTTTGAATATATTTGAAGTGCGTACAATAAAATAGAATTTATTTAAATGATTAGTTTTAAGATATATCTGTTCGTAAAAAAATAAAATAAATTTTAATATAAAAAATTTATATTTGTATAATTACTTAATAAAAATATAAACAAAATAAACCTCAATATGAAAATTTAGTATTTAGATAATTATTAACCTTAATATAAAACTTTTATATTTGGATAATTACTTATTAATAGTTTAAACAAAATAAACAATATTATGAAAATTTAATATTTGGATAATTACTAACCTTGATATATTCTTTTTGTATTTGGATAATTACTTATTGAAAGTTTAAACAAAATAAACATTAATATGAAAATTTAGTATTTTGATATTTACTTATTAAAAAATTTACTTAATACAAAATTTTATGGTGATGGCAAGTGTTCTTTTTTCTAATTAAAGTATTGTCAAACTTTTTATTTATTATATAGTGTACATATATATATATATATATATTATATATATATATATATATATGTGGAAAAAATAAATTGAAAACCTCTTCGAGTTTGAAAAACCGTGGAAACTAAGCTAAAACATTCGTTTTTTGTCCGTTTTTTTATTGTGACTCTTTGAGTTAAAAAAACTCCCTTTATGCAAAAAAAAAAAAAAAAACTCCTAGCCAATTTTTTTGAAAAAAATATTTAAAAAGCCGATTTTTTGTAAAAAAAAATTAATCGGACTAAAAAGATGTTCAAATTTTTTTATTTATTTTTTATAGATTATACATTCATTTTTAATGGTTTTGGTGAAAAAAGGCAAAAAAGCGCCGAGAGATTTTAAAAAAAAATTAAATTAATTACACATTTTTTTTTACAAAAAACCTACTCGACGCTTTTATTTTTTATTTTTTATTTTTTCACCATTGACTTGTATTAACGCATAAAATCACTAATTTTTTTTACAAAAAATCATTTTGGGAAAGTTTTCACGGTTTTTCCAACTCAAAAAATTTTCAATATATTCATCCCCTATATATATATATAAAATATGCATATACATATACATATATATATATATATATGGTTAGGTTTATTTGAGAACCATTCTGAGCCACTTATTTTCAGAAGGACCACTCAAATTCATGAGGGAGATTCTCTTATTTATAATTAGTGGCTCAGATTGATTCTCAAAAGTTATTAAAATCAATTGGTTCTCAAATGATCATCCTCCTATATATTTTTTTTTGAACGGCAAACACTCGGTTACTCGGGGGGTCTC
This sequence comes from Deinandra increscens subsp. villosa, assembly GCA_039602395.1. Lineage (NCBI taxonomy): Eukaryota > Viridiplantae > Streptophyta > Magnoliopsida > Asterales > Asteraceae > Deinandra > Deinandra increscens. The sequence continues at coordinate 11,814 of JBCNJP010008018.1, forward strand.
ATCCTGACAAACGATGCTACCCACGACACGCTGCGACCACAAGCCGTGCGAGTAACCAAGTCCCTCTATGTTGCACATCCATCCTCCTATATATATACGTGTTGTTTTACTTTAAGACAGTAGAAATAATGGTGTCTTAACATAAAACAGTACAAATAATATTGTCTTCACGTAAAACAGTATAAATAATGTTGTTAAAATGTAAAACAGTACATATATAACATTAGTACATTTTTAATGCAAACCAGCACAATTATATGTGTTCTACTTTAAAAAAGAAAATATAAAATGTGTTGGTTTAGTACATAACAACATAGAAATATTTGTTTTATTGCAAAACAAAATGTACAATGCATCATATTGTTAAAATGTAAAACAGTAATTAGTACAAACTAATATACTTTTTTGAAAACCAGTACAAATATCACAAAATAGTATAGTTTTTAAAGACTTTATTAAAATTCTTTTATATATCAATACTATACTCAAATTAAAGACAAAAAATGTTCGTTTTTATGATGTACTTCAATCTCAACCATTGATTTGTAAAATTGATCTATTCTTATGCTATATAGGAAAAAATATTTTTTAGTGGACCTGACCCCTATATATATACTAGTTTTTTTATCCCCGTGTGTTACATGGTTGATTAAAAAAAATTATAAATACAATCGTAATCTACGACAGTAGGCATTTAGGCGGTGAGTTTCATATGGGTTGGATATGCAACACGGAGGGGCTTGGTTACTCGCACAGACTGCGGTCATTACGTGCCGTGGGTAACATTGTTTGCCATGATCGATGAGACCCCCAGGTAAACGGATGTTTGAAGTTCAATAAAAAAATTTAATCACGGAAAATAAGGGTTTTATTTATTATATTGAAATGAAATATTTGGTAAATTTAAATTTAAACTCAATTAAGTAAAAAATTACTATAAAATTAAATAGAATAAAATATTTTATATTACATGTATAATATTTAATTAAAATATTATTATAAATA
>JBCNJP010008019.1:0-14000 GCA_039602395.1 Deinandra increscens subsp. villosa
TCCCTGGCTTCATGCATCTAGGGTCACGCATCTGTTTCAAGTGTCTTAAACAAAAAAGTCAATAGATTTTATAGAGAATAATAAAAAATTATAATAAAAATAGAACAGAAGTATGCAATAATAAACACTACTAGAAAAATGGCCTTTCTTGACGCGCGAACGATGACACGCGCTATTTAATGACGCGCAAAAACGCGTGTCATTAAAAATCTGTCATAAATTGTAATATTTTCAGAGTAGATGACGCGTAATTTTGCGTGTCATTAAATCTCTGTCATTTATTAAAAAAAAAACACGGAGTACACCTTTAAAAAGTGCGCGTCATCTTAAAGTGTCATTTTATGTTTTTCATTTTCCCGCTCATTGTTTGCCCTAAAAAACTTTTTCCCCTAAAATTTCATTTCCCGCCCCAAAATTTCATTTCCCTCTCATTGTTTGCTCCATCCCACTCATTCTCCCCCACCTTCTCGTAAAACTCTCTGCCTCCACCTTCTCCTCTAATTCCACCAGCTAAAGCTACAGCCCTCGCCATACCCCCACCCCACCGCCACCGTCGCACCGCCGTTACGAAGAACCACGTCCCCACCGCTACGATGACTATCTGAGGTTTTTGGCGCTCGATAGTCGATCCGAAACAACTGTTGAGTGGCTTGTCGTGTTACGTGATCGGTTGTTTCAAGTCTAGGGTTTCTGATTTGGTAGAAATTAGAAAAGGGGATCAGAAAATTGAAATTGGCTAGCGTAATTAATGGTAGAAATCCCCAACCCTAGTTACGCTCTCAGCCTCTCACCCCGCCCCCTATCGCCGACGACTGCTCCTACACTCGACTCCGGCTTATTCACGGCGTCCGGTGACCGCCTGAGCGCCAGATTGCTTCTCCCTCTCTGGTTCTCACTTCTCAGGTTTGTTACGTCCTGTTCTGTGCTAAATTACGGGTAAATATGGTTTATAAGTTAGGTTGTATCCGATTGCGTTTCATTTGTTTGACTTATGCATAGTGAAATCTTTCGGTGACATTTTAGTATATGATGGAACTATCGGGATTATAACATTTGTGAAATAGAAGCTTGAAATTTGTAAGAATGATGGTTATAAGTGTTTGTTAGGGGATGAAATTTGAAGTAGTTAACATGTTTGGTTACAGTTTTGGATTTTTTAATGTAGCTCTGAATTTGTATGAACATGTTGTTTGGATTCAGATGAAGACTGTTACCGGAGCTTCACTACCTGTTAGAAAAGAACTAAAAGGAAGAAAAGAACTGGTGATTAAGCTTCAAAATCTGGTGAGTATTTTGTTGCAATTTTTTGAACTTGATGAATGCGATTTCACTGTTGAGCAATTGTTTAGCTTCTAGGAAAATTTTATAAACAACTTTTGTGATTACTGTTGTTTATTTTCGTCTAGGAATCAATTTTCAATGTTATTGTGTGCATCTTCTTTCAATCTGTTGTGACTCTTTTTGATTCATAGATATTGACCATCTCACCAACAGTAATGGTAGCTGTTTACTATTAGGATTTAGGAAAAGCTATTATGTATGGGCGGTGGGAAGGTGAATACACAAACTTTTCAGTGAAACCGCACGTTATGAAAATCATTGTTGTTCTTAACTTAATCTGTGAATTTGGCTTTCAGGGGTTAAGGGGGAAGGTGATGTACTAGCAGGGAGTTCTTGGAGTTTACAATTTGGTGAATGATTTTGTGGCGCAGGCTTGGTTTGAAATAGCGCGAATAATGCACGCATATTGCGTGATGCGCTGATGTGCACTGATGCTCGCATTACAGCAGCTGATGCGTGTCGACCCAGTGATGCGCCTGTAATGCGATGATGCGCAATTAATGCGTGATTGCGTGATGCGAAGGTAATGTGCGCATCATGCGTTTTCTTTGATTTTTTCCTGCAATGGATAACTTATTTTGAAGTTTTAACATCATGCTACTTGCTAGTTGTTGTTTAGCCTTATATATATTGCTGTTGTTCATGATTATGTTCATCAATCATTAGTTTTAGTTCATTTTGGTACTGATTTGCTACTGTACTTGCTGCTGTATTTTGCTTTTATATATTGCTGCTGTTTCATGATTATATTTTGGTACAGTTTTATATATATATTGCTTCTGTTAATGATTTTGCTACTGATTTTAGTTGATTTTGCTACTGTTGCTGCTGTGCTACACTGCTACTGTTTTTTGCTTGTTTTTTTGATGTTGCTGCTGTTTTTTTACTACTGTTGTTTTCTCTTCAATTTCATGAACTGCTGCTGTTTCAGAATTCAGTATGGCTTTTAGCTTCAATTATATATGGTACTCTAATTACTCCTGATTTTGAGCGTATGTTGATTATATTATACGATGTTAGTTTTGCAAAATAACAATTCTTTCGTGTGTTTAGATGCTAGGATTTCACTGTTTGTATTGGATTTGTAGAGTATGATAACGAGTTCTCACGGTGACAAGAAAAAAGGACTTTCGATTGTAGATTAAAATGAACTTACTGCCTTCATATTCATGCCTAGGTATCAACTTACCTAATTTCTGTGCCATGTGATTAGTGACACCTAAACACACATTCCTTTTGTCTATGAAAAAAGATGGGATATATAAACACACATATTCCCAATGAGCATGACAATCGCTTAAATGTCTCCTGTCTTTCTTGATCAGTTTTCTAATATCAACTTTAAAAGTGGCAAGATGGGTGGGTATATGACAAGATAAAAAACACTTTAGCTGTGTCGTATTTTTTATAGAATTAAGGAATGTGGCTTTTTGTTAATTCTGATGTGTGTTCAACTCAAAATGAGCTTTCAAAGCCACAAGCATTTTTAAATATTGTTTATTAAAATAGGAGAACAACTCCTTATGATGCTAGCTTTTAGCAACAGATGCAGAATGTTTCCAGCATGAGTTCTCAAGCAAAACAACCAGGAAACCAGCTTCTGCTAACAGAAGCAATGCCAAAAACACCATCAGGCAGAATGTCAGAAACAGGAGGCAAAACTCACCAGGTAAACATTTGAAACATTTCTCAAAACAAACAAATAATACATTATAGCCGCTAGAAATTCACAAGAAAAAGAAGAAAACCAAAGGTGAGTATATGTTCTCACAAGGACCCTGATCATTTGTTTCTTAATTTTCTTTCCTATTGCATTAGTAAGTACAATCTGGGACACATGGTAGAGTCAGATTAGAGAATACATGGCCAATGACCATTTGTTCAGGCTATTTTGGTCTTCTTTGCTAAAGGAATCATCTAAATATTTTGGTGATTCTTGTGATTATAGATAAGTTAAGCTTCATGCTATTATCACATCTGACCATGATTTATATTTGCTATAATTGCATTTCTTCTCTCAGCTATGTACTGTTTCGGGAATTTGCACATCACATCTCATCAGTTACTTGCAGGCGACGATAAAGTCATTGTTACATTATTGGTTTGCTGCAATTGGTTGGAAGCTTGACTTAACGGGTCAGGTTGGTTGGGTTATTCTTTACATCAGCAACAGTCCCAACAATCTTGACATCTAATCCTTCAATCTTATTCAAATGCTAGTAATACTAGTGAAGTATTGTGATAGTATAGTGTTTATATAGTTATTTAGTTTTATGTAAACTCATGTTAACTTTGTAATGTTTGATATATATATGGAATGCGTTATTTTGCTATAAGTGTATTGTATTTTGTATTGAGGTTAATTGCCATTCAATGTGGAAATTAGTGATTCTACAAACAAGTTAATTGTCATTTAATGTAGAAATTAGTGATTTTAGAAAAAATATTTTTTTTAATTAAAAATTAAAATTCTTGACGCGCAAAAATGCGTGTCATAAGCTGATTTATGACAAGGGCTTCCTTGACACACATATTATGACGCGCATTGAGTGTCATAAATGGAGCGTCATCGTTCGCGCGTCAAGAATGGGATGACGCGCATTTTGCGCGTCAAGAAGATTCTTGACCCTACCTTCCTTGACGCTTTTTTGCGCGTCATCTGGGCCCTTTCTTGACGCGCAAAAAGCGTCAAGAAAGCCCTTTTTTGTAGTAGTGTAAAGTATCAACTTTAAAGCACTAGAAGTCTTCAAAGTGGAGAGCCAAAGCTCTGATACCACTTGTAGGACCGTTGATTACTCAGAGAAATAATCAAAACAAGAACTCTTTACTTGCGGATCACAACCATGCGGAATAAAGTTGTATCACACTTGTTTTTACTTAAGCTTTGTTTTACTTATACTTGTAGTTTGATTGTATTGATTGCATAAACTAGTGAACACAAGATAATAAATTTCTCGGTACTATTTGCATTAACTCAAGTTCAAACTATTACAAGTGTAAGCACTAAATCTGGTACTTGCTGGTACTTGTGAATGAACTAGCTAACAACTATATATAGTACTAAGGAGATCAACTACAGCCGTTGATCTCATATAGGCTAATTCAACCGTACATAAAAGTCAAACAATAAACTTACTAAAAGAACATTAGTAAACATACATAAGAGGAAATGTGCAAAATGCAATTATCTATAAGTAGGAGACGGCTAGGATATGACTTTGGAAGAATAAAAGTAGTTGCAGGTCTGATTTCTGCAAAAGTAAACTTTCAGTACTTTTCCGGTTGAACTCTTTATACTGTTGGATAAAAGAGTTTACCCGGAAATATTCTTCCGCTTGAGCTTTTCCGGTTGACAAGTCTTCCGCTTGAGTGTTTTTCGCTTGAACATGTCTTCAACCGGAAATCTTCATCTTGAACCGGTTGACTCAGATTTTCATTTCCTTACAAACGAGACTCTATTTTTGGGTTTTTGAGAGAAACTTTGTAAACAAAGAAAAGTGATGAATCAACACGGATACTATGCCATTTTAGAATTCAGAAAATTTGCAGGTTATAAAGATTTATCATGAAAATTTAAATGAAGCAGAATACTCCTCCATCAACAACGTTGCAATCGTCGATAGGTCTTCTAGAAGTACCTGCACACAAGTCAAACTAAGCAGTTCACAAATGACCCGAAGCGAATTGCTTCTGGTCGACCAGTGTCCTTGTTTTGCTTAGAAACCACCTTAGGTTTCCATTGTTCTTGTTTTGGTAATTCAGTTTTTTATGAAACAATCACAGGTGACTGTGATGATGAACCTACACTTTGAACCTTTGAAAACATTGGAACAAAACATTTTTGTTTATGGAAGAATGTAGGTTTAACATCATCAAAAACTCTGCCTTGTTCATCAAAGAACTTTGTGGTGGCAGGTTTACCAAAAACAGACATCCTGTGAAATCTTTGTGGTGAATCAGCAGGTGATGGATAATCTTTTGCCATATGCCCTGACCGACGGAAAATATAACAGATTCTTGTCGTTTTGTCCCATCTTTGATTTACCTGCGAAGAACACACATGAATATCTCGAACATGATCAGAATGAGAATCATATACCTGATGCCTGTGATCATGTACCCATTTGGATGTAGGGCTTCGAGATTGAGAACTTTCAAAAGAAATGGTAGCTTTCACAAAAACCTCAGCAATCTTCCGAGCATCAACACAATAAAGAGGAAATTCTTTGTCAGAAAATAATTGATCTGAACCCTTGAGTTTGTAAAACCGCTCGGGTTGAATTTTATCAGCTTGAAAAACTTCCTTCTTCACTTGTTTCATCTTTAATTTCTTCAAATCATGAGATGAAGATGCTGGAACCTTCTCAGCTTTGTCTTGTGTCCCGTGAAAACCCAAACCTTCATGTTTTCCAGAAATCTTCTCTTCAAATGAACAATGTCCATTCTTTGCTAATCGAGAAAACTCAGCTTTTACTTCGTTTACATTCTTTTGAGCATAAAAGATCTTTTCATTAAACTCAGGTTGAGTCTGAATCTTGTCACTAGAAGTAGCCAACTTCTCATTATCAGCAGAAGATGAACCAGATACAAACTTCGGTGCAGGAGAGACCTCAGATTTCGTTTCCTTATTTTTCTTATTCTTCCTGTTCTGCTTCTTCGGCACAACTTTCTCATCGTCAGCAATAGATGACGAAACCTTTGAATAATCAAATTCGTTAACTTGTTCCTTCACTTCTTTAACAGCTTCTTTGATATGGGCAGGGGGTGATGCAGTCTTATCAAACATCTTCTCAAAATTTTCATCATTAGCTAGAAAGCTTGTGAAGACTTGAGAATTTGAGACATTATTAAGCAATCGATTAGCATCAAGAACTTGAACCTTCAGACCAGAAATTTTCTGTTGAGCCTCAGCAAATTCTTTTTCTTTAGCAATCAATCGCTTTGCAACCTTGTGAGTTTCAAATTTTTGCAAACGCAGATTATCAAGTCCCTCATGTAACTCCTTCTTCAATTTATCCTCATTGCGCTTTTGAATCTCCAAATTCGCGGCTTGAACTTTATTGACACGAACTAACTCCCGCTTCTCATCCAACAACTTTCCCATGTCAACTTGATATGCTTCAATCTTAGCAGTTGACTCTTCAACATTCTTTGTAAGCAGATCAAGTTTGACCTTTGATTTATCAAACAAATTCTGAAAATCAGCAGCTGTATCTTCCGCTTCATCCTTCCATTTCTTGACATCTTTTACTAACTCATCCCGTTCTTCACAAATCTTAGCTTTTGCAGCTTCAACATCCCGTTTATCTTGTTTAGAAATTTCTAAAACTTCACTCAGCCATTTGATTTCTTGAAGCAAACATTCATTCTTCAAACTCAATTCCTTTACATTGGTTTTAGACACTTCTAACTCCACCTTTGCATCCTTGAATTCCTCAGAAAGCTTGTGAATTTTAAACAATAACAAAGTATTTTCTTTCATCAGACTCTCCATATTCTCAGCAGATTCATAAGAACTTGGATTTGAACTAGTATCAGAACTTGGATTTGAACTGTTGACCCCAATCATATACACCATCATTTTGAGCCATCAAAGTTGTGGTCTTGCTTGTGCTACTAGTAGATGGTTGAGTAAAACCAAGCTTTGGTGATAGAGGAACACCAGACTTATTTGCATGTGCCTGATGACATTCCTTGGCAAAATGTCCAAACTGTTGACATTTATAACACTTCAGTTTAGACTTATCAAATCCCAGTTTTCCATTGAAATCAGCTGAACCCATGTTGTGCTTTTTAAAAAACCGTTTTGATCGTTGACCTAGCATAGCGTATTGCCAAGCTAAATCTAATTCATTCAATTGATCATCATCAAGTTCGTTAAGATCATCCCTTGTAATCTTGGCATCAGCAACATCTTTGACAATCAACCCAAATGATGATGAAATTAAAGCAGAAATCATGTTTGCACAGTCATTTGTAGAGTCAGCAGAAAAAGCATTCTGATTTGAAAAATTTGGAATTGTAAAGTTACAACCTCGTGAAGACGTATTATCAGAATTATCAGAAATTCCAGTCAAGAAAGTTGTACTTGGTGCAGAATTGAGATTTGGTTTAGCTTTAGCATTCATGGTGGCTGTATTCTCACCATGATACAACTCAGGATGTTGCAAAGTAGCAGTTGATTTCTTGGAGTTCAACATTTCGATTTCCCGAGCATGAAGTTTTCCAGTAAGCGCGTGAAACGTCATTGTAGAATAATCCTTGTCATGAGTGAGTAGCAAAACATAATTTTCCCACTTTTCAGGTAACGCTTCCATGATCTTTTCCTTTAAATCCACATCAGATTTTTCAATTCCAACAATCTTCAATTCACTAATCAAATGTGAAAATCTTGAAACTAGAGCAGTAATGTTTTCATTGTCATAATTCTGAAAATTATCAAATTCTTTGTTCAAGACTTTCTTTCGACTCTTCTTATAGTCAGCATTTCCTTCACATCTTGCGGATAAAGCATCCCACAATTGCTTAGATTTCTTGCAAGTGCTAAATTGATGAAGCAATTCAGTAGGTAAAGCCATAGTAAGATAACCATAAACTTTCTTTTCAAGCTCATAACTTTTTCTTTCAGCAGCATCGAAATCTTGAATTTCTTTAAGATCTCCATCTTCCATTGGTTGTTCATACAACTTTCGAATTGGAATCCATAAATCAATGTCATTTGTGCTAACATAAGCAGAAAATCATTTCTTCCAATTTTGATAATCTTCTAGCTTCAATAATTTGGGAACTTTCTGACTTGTTCCAATTTCATTATCAAAATTCAGCATGGTTTGCATGGCACTTTGCATTGCAGCAAACGCGTGAAATCCGACATCGTTCGAAAAATTAAGATTCTGCCCGCCGAAGTCTCTCCGAACTTATAACCAAGTTCCGAACTCTGTCCGAACTTAAATTCAAAGTCCGAACCCTATCCGAACTAGCTCCGAAGCAACTTGAACTGTCCGAGCCCTTCAACCACTCCGATCTAGCACCGAACTACCTCCGAACCTTGACCGAACGTGACTGAACTCCGAACTTGATCAAAATAGTCCGAACTCTGACCGAGACAACTCCAAACCCTGACCGAAGATGGACCTAACATCAAGTTTGGAGCAGTTACTCCGAACCTGATCAGGAAACTCCGAACTTCGACATAATTTTTCAAAAACGTTCGATTTTTTATGAATTTTGACGAAAAACGTACCAGTCAGACCAGGAAAATGATGAGGAACGATTTAAGAGCAAATTTGACACAAAATGCACGTCAGAAATGATTGAAAATACGTAATGAAACTCGAGAAAACTTCAAAAACGCTTAAAAATACGAAAATAGCAACCACAGATCAGTAGAGTGAACCAGAAAGCTCTGATACCACTTGAAAATGCGTGAGCATCGGATCGTCTACTCGATCTAGCTAATCGGACATCGAAATGTAATTAACCGATTGTTTTATTGATCAAAATAAACAATTACAATCAGTGAAACACTCAGAAACACAACACAGAGAAACACCTTGAAAACACACACTTAAGAAATCTCACACGCTCAGAAGTCTTCCAAATACAAAGACCAAACATCATATTTATACCCAGCTGGCCAAGCTTCAGCCGAACCTCAAGTTCGGCCAGTCCGAACTTCCGGTTCGGACCTAGTTCGGCCAGACCTAGTTTGACATGATCTTGTACTTCGATTGATACTTCACACGACGCACATATCAGGTATCAACATCAATCAGATCTCTGTAATCCTTCAGAACATCTTCTATTTGTTCATCAGCAATATCCACATCAATTTTGTACACATCCTTGTTGATTTCTTGAATATTCTGATCTTTGGCAGTAATGTCTTCTTTCAACACACTTTGAACTTCCTCATCATCTTTCTTTTCATCACCATTATCACCATTATTATCATCATCATTATCATCATTGTTGTCATCATCATCTTCATCCCTCACTTCTGTCTCAGCATCAAGATCAACTCCCTCTTCTTCAGCAATTTCCCTCATTTCAGGGGTAATAAAATCTCTTTCTATAATTTGCCGAATTTCTCTGATAGAAGCAGGAAGAGCTCATGCAGCTATCATGGTGAAGAGAAATAGTTCCTTCAGGTTGTCTTTGTGTTGGGCCACAACAAGGATGTCAGCTATTGAGACTTCTTTCCATGCTTCTTCAATTGTAAATGGCTCTATTCCCACAGATTGAAACAACTTCAATCTAACCTTCTTAGGTACTCTTGTATACCAGTCAAATTCAGTAAAATCTCTTCTCTGTAGGCCCTATACCCTTCCATTTTGGTAGCATCATCTTTTTCATTACCAAGTTCTTGTGGAGTGGTGGCTTTAGATTTGAGCTTGAAGTTCTGGTAACATATTCTTTTGCAGAAGGGACCTGTTGATGCTTGACTTGTATCAATTCTTCACCCTGCAATTTCATAGTATGTGAAAGCAAAGTGAACTATGTTTGTAAATTTTCGTACAAAACCGTTAATTCATTTAGTGAAAGCTTGCTGTCCATTGGTTTGAAACCAATATCCTTGAGCAAAGAAGGACCATCAAGCCTTGCTTGATCATGTCCCTCACCCTGGTTGTCTTGGCTCCTGGGATTCCTAGTCACATCGTCATTTACCTCGGGTGCCACTAAAGGTGCCTTTAGGTCAGAAGATGGTCTAGTAACCATGAATTGGGTCGTATTTATGTTACCATTTTCCACTGGACCCAGTGGGGATTCAAGTGTAGTGGCAACCCTTTTCACATCAGCCATGTCTATACTCCTACGGCTGAACTCCTTACCAAAGTGTAGTTGGGGTGATATTTCCTTGAGACTCTTCAACACATCTCCTTCAAATAAGGTTTCTGGAGATAGTGTATCATAAGAAGTAAAGAAAATGTCATCACCTTCACTTTGAGGTGTAAATTTGCTTGGTCTTGTTGGAGTTTTGCTATTGAATAAGGGATGTACATTCAACCCTATAAGTTCATCTCCCTTAGGAGAGTCACCTTTTGCTTGGTTATCCCTTTTGGCTCTCTTCTGCCTAAGGACTTTGTCCTTAGCAGGGCTTAAAGCTTGGGTGGCTATGGGTTGCACAGGTGGAGTAGACCTTGCACCCTCTTTTTCAGAATTTTCTGGATCATTGGTGGGGGATGAAATGCCTGAAATTTTGACAAATTTTAAGTGTCTCTTCCACTTTTTAGGTTGTACTTGTTTGATAGAGGAAGGATTGTCAGTTGGAGGTTCAACCTCTATTGGTAACGCAGGGTTGTCAACTGGAGAGATAAGCTCAGGATTTACCTGTGGTTGCACCATTGGTGCAGCCACAGGAGGTCTTGGCACATGTATGGGATGGTCAGTGTCCCTGCCTGTATACCCTTTGTTCTTTTCATTGCTTGACAGATAAGAAAATAATTTTTCATTTGGTACCCTTAACTTATAAATTTTATCTGATGCTTTTAAATTGGGTATCAAACACCTTAGAATGTGCTGCAAAAACTTGTGATACATGTGAAAGAAGTGAACATTGTTTGGTTTTAAACTGTCCACCAACCCATCCAGCACCATTCTAGAAAAATTAAAAATTTGACCTTGTACCAGTGCATGAAAAGCTGAGGCCTGCACTAAATAGAGTTCATCACCAGCACCATTCTAGAAAAATTAAAATTTTGACCTTGTACCAGTGCATGAAAAGCTGAGGACTGCACTGAAGAGAGTTCATCACCAGCACCATTCTAGAAAAATTAAAAATTTGACCTTGTACCAGTGCATGAAAAGTTGAGGCCTGCACTGAAGAGAGTTCATCAACACTCTTCTTTGAGGATAGATTTACCAGATCACATGTGCAAGAAATTTCCATTTGAATGGCAGTTGTGATTTCTTTAACTTCTTGTCTGATCCTCCATGCCCTACAGCCCTTAAGGTTGCAAGCTACTCAGAGGATGGCACTTCTTTGAAGCCTCCTTGGTCATTGAACTTTAGATGTGTTCTTATGACCTCTTCAGTGATTGTTACCTCATGACCTTGAACTTTTGAGTGTACATTATACACTCCTTCGACATTTTTTGTTCTTGAAGCATTTTGCCAAAATTCTGTAATCACGACTTCGCAAATGTTTGGGTAAACAGTAATAGCATAGCAAATGTGTGATGCTTTCGGAAAGTCAATCATTTCATGAAATACATAGCTTTTCTCTGTTTTTGACAGTAATGCCACTGTGTTGTGGTCAGCATGGAATAGGGCATTTGCATCAGAAGATGATCCCCCTTTCTTAGCATTAGGTGCCATTTCTTGATGTTTGTTCGAAGATGAACAAAATCGGAGAAGTATGAGCAGGTAGTGAAGAAAAGTGAATTATTTGGAAGCATATGGGAGTAATGGTGATACAGATCCGATCCAACTCGAAGACCCACCTGATTTAGCCCAGCTCGAAGATCCGCCAAGGGGTGCTGCTGCAACCGCAGGCCCATATCGAAGTGGCTAGGCTGGCTCGTTGGTTTGTTAAAAGATCCTATCCAACCACATTTAATTTATTTCTCTAGTAGTTATCTTTTGTTTGAATAAGGGGTTTGTTTCCCATGTTTATCCTTTTCTTTTCTCCTATTTAAGTATTGACGTTAAGGTTGGATAGTTACGTATTTTTCTGAATAAGAAGTTTGAATTAATTGTTCTTGTTTCTATCAAGAATCGTGAATATCCGGTTGGCCGGAATCCACAACCGTCACTACGTTCCCGGTTGGCCGGGCGTATTGCCGCTAGGTTTAGCCTAGTTTTTTTCTCCGCTTATACGAATCCGTATCAAGTGGTATCAGCAGCACCAGGCTCGTCAGGATGTCAGACCGCTAAGGAGATCGGCATCATGCCCGTCGATTCGCTGCCGGAGGCAACGGATATGAACAGCGTGATCCGCGAGACATTGCTGAAATCGAAAGACTTGCTCAACGGATTCGTGACCTCGAGCTACAGCAACAACAACGTCAAGATCGTTATCAAGGGGGATTTTATTATCATGGTCAATCGGACCACTGAGGGCCGACATAACCCATTCGGCCGCCCTCCACCACAACGTTGGACGCCACCACGACCACCACTAACATACCACCTTCGCAATTTGGGCATTCAGACTAAGATTCCGTAATTCGAAGGCCGGCTACAACCAGACGATTTTATAGAGTGGCTACAAATTGTGGAGCGCGTGTTCGATCTTCGTCAGATTCCAGATAACATCAAGGTAAAACTAGTCGCTACTCGTTTACGCAAATACGCGTCATTATGGTGGGAACATGTTCAAATTAAACGACACCGGGAGGGTAAATATAGAGTTGACACTTAGAATAAGATGAAACGTTTAATGCGTTCTAAGTTCTTACTGGTAAATCAAAAACAAGACTCCTATTTGGCGTACCATAATCTCAAACAATCTACCTTGTTCGTCAAAGACTATATGATCGAGTTCGAACGAAAACACATGACATGCGGGGCGGATGAAGATGATGAACAGGTGATAGCCCGTTTCCTGGGGGGGTGGGGGTTGCGATCGGAAATTTCTGACGTGGTAAATTTGCAACAATTTTAGTCGTTTTCTGATGTGTGCAGGTTAGCTCAACAGGTGGAAAAACAATTGCTATCAAAACCAAAACCGTATGCATGATTTGACTCATCTCGTGCACCAACAACAGTAACCCAGGTCCCTCGAAACAACCATTCCACCACCGATCCACCAGTCACACCGTCCATTCCTTCAGGGTCCAGTTCTAATGCTCTTCGCTGTTTCAAATGTCAAGGGGTTGGACACCTAAAACGGGATTGCCCAAAAAAAAACGTGGTGACCTTTGTCGAGGATACGCAACCAGTTTTCGATACATATGACGAGACTGAAGACGACGGGCAGCAAGAGATTATTTACCCCGATAAAGGCGAGTCACTAGTCATTCAGCGCATACTTATCACACAATCGCCGACAACAATGACGATACGTCGTGGCTTCGTAACAATATCTTTCGCACAAAGTGCATGTCAAAAGGGAAGGTTTGCACCGTGGTTATAGATGGAGGTAGCTGTGAAAACATTGTGGCTAGTGCCATGGTCGACAAACTACAGTTACCATTACATGACCACCCGGAACCATATCAACTTACTTGGTTGAAAAAAGGGAACCTCATCAAAGTCACACATCGTTGTTTGGTACAATTTTTAATCGGTAACAAATACGCGGATGAGGTATGGTGTGAAGTCATACCAATGGATGTTTGTCACACACTCTTGTGTCGTCCTTGGCAATACGATAGACACGTGAAACATGACGGGTTTAGGAATACGTATTCCTTTAAGAAAGATGGACTCAATATTACATTAGCCCATTTTGACCCAAGGGAGGCAGGAGCTAAATAAATTATCGTTCCTCGATCCAAGTTTGCAGGCCTCACAAAATCCAAACCCCCACACATTATTTTCGGCCTCCTCATTGCCGAAACTAACCCAGAAATCATAAATGTCCCACGTGAGGTACAACCACTACTAAATGAATTTATTGATGTTTTTCTGGATGATATTCCCGCAGGTCTTCCGCTGGTTCGAGAAATTCAACATTGCATCGATTTCTTTCCGGGCGCATGCATACCGAACAAGCC
>JBCNJP010008020.1:0-10093 GCA_039602395.1 Deinandra increscens subsp. villosa
ATAAAACTTGAATGATTGATCGTAAGTGCTTGTAGTTTTGTACTAGCTTCATAAACAGGGTAAGATCCATTGTTTAGGATCCTAACGTCTTTATGGACTTGTTCCACTCTTAACGACATTGGTTATTCTTAACAGTCTCGTTTATACCTAATGGTCACGTCTAACGGCCATGTAGAGTAATGTCCTTTATGGCCTTGTTTAACAACCTCGGTAAGTTTATTCCTTACGGTCTAGTTCATGACAGCTGATGTGTTGCAAACACATCTTATTTTCCAAGTCATTTATATATATATTTGAGTCAATTTAAGTTGGTTTGTGTCAGTTTTAGTTGTGTTTATTAAAGTTGGGTCCTTGAGTATTTATTCATGTGTTTTATATGTTTTTGTAGGTTCTAACAAAATCCCGTGGCCACAAGAGAACTAGAGCGAAGCAGAGGATTTAAAGGAGAAGAGAAATGAAAGTGTTGAAAAGAAGACCCCAGGCGTATCGCCTGGGGAGTGTAGACTGGTGCGCGATACGCGTGGAACAAGGGCAGTCAAAGAAAGTTAAAGTCAGTTTGACCGATTGTTTTGTCGCGTAGCAAGCCCTAGGCGTATCGCCTAGGAGAAATAGGGTTGTGGGCGATACACCTACAACTATAAAATCCGGAAACTTAGCCTGTTCGATATAAAATCAAGTTTAGGGTTAGCATTCGACAGGGGACGACTTCCAGACGAATTCCAGAGCGACTAGAGGCGATTTTCAGAGGAGGAAAGAGCTGGAGTCAAAGGGAGATAAATCGGGAAGCCAATTTCATCATCAAATCATTGTCCCGGTTCTTCCTTTACTTTTGAATTCTTGTAACTGCTTGATCAAGACCATGTTTTGTTTACAAATCTCTGAACTTTTCTGTGTTTGTGAATATATCATGGTGGTTGGCCAAGTAATTCGCCACCACCTACACCGTACGATTATTATTTAACGTTTATGACTTTAATTCAGTTTTAGCAATCTGATTGATGTTTAATGATCTTTTCAATCCATTAATTTTCTGTGATGATGCATTTGTATGCTTGATTTAGATTCCTAGTTAATATTGAACCCTTGCTTTTCCTGCGGATGTCTTCCGGTTTGGGTAAATTAGTCAACTTGTATTATGCTTGCAAATTAATGTAATTGCTTAATTGTGGTCATAGGGTTAGTTGTTAATTAGTTAATTGAATCTTGTGTGCTGCTTGCTAAATAGACTTAAAAGGGTGAGAGCTATTGGGTAGTCGGGTTGGTTAATTGCGTAGGATCGAATTGTCCCCAAAGGAAATTACCTAGGTTAGTTTTCTAGCTTGTTATTCCAAGTCGTTTACAGTTAGTTATTGGTAGCTCCTTCTAGTTTAAGGTACCCGAGATTAGGTTCAGAGGTGGTTAAGCTTAGTTGAAGTAGGAAGTACCCACAAGGTGAACTTTTGTCCGAGCGTAGGATCATCTCTTAGGAAGGACTTAAAAGGTTAACTAACCGCCATCAGGATTGCTAGAACCGAGTTTGATTGTGAGGGTTGAATAGGAGTTTAGGTTTAGGTGGTGGCTCTTTCGCATATGAGTTTCTCCAAAGTTTCCTACTTTCATACTATAATCCGACAGGTTCACTGACTTAGGGTTCGGTTCGGTTTTGGGTAGTTTCGGTAAAATTTAGGTGTGTCTAGGTCTAGGTTAGGTTTATGTTTTAATAGTTATTTCTAGGTAAGTTCCGAACACATCAACAGCCTAGACTCTAAGACCATGATCCAACGTATCTTGAGCTTGGCTGCTCATACTCTTTTATAACATAAATAGAAACGGTTGTAAACCCTATTTGAGTAAGTCACCCACTAACACAATCCAAGAGTAACCTTATCGAAATGCGTTGTTAAGAACGCTATTTAGCCTTGTTTAAGGCAACACTATTTAGAACCGGATGATTATTCATGGGACGTTTATAACTGCTTTTGTTGCCCCTAATTGTTGATACCCTTTCTCCTTGGTCATTTTGACCTCGCATTTTAAACACATAGTTGTTGTGTGATAATCCAACGTAGATGTGACTTTTATAACCTAAATGGAATCGAGCATGTGATGACTAGGATTACTTTGTTAATCTCCCCCTCTGTATATATAACGGATTCGTGATTGAGTCAAAGTGGGCGATAACCATTCTACGTCTCGGAGCTAAACTGGGGGCAACATGGCATGCCCTATCCAAACTCCTGCTGAGCCACTTGCTTGCTAAATTGTACTAAGTGGTAAATTCTACACTGAATGAGTATTTTATTCTCAACCCGTTTCTCTAGTGAATTTCGGTCAGTTAACTTTGGGTCTAATGACCACATTCTTGATACTCACACCATGGAAACCACATACGTATTCACAAAACCTGTTAGCTAAAGTAAGAGGAACCAGCGTGACCATAGAAGGTAAATTACCATTACGGGTGCACACATAAATGTAATTTGCAGTGTATGGAAACCCTGGGAAATTCTACTCGGCAAACTACTAGTTGTAAGAGATACGACCTTCCATTTCAAAAACCTCATGACTTCGATTTGTCAAATATGTGGGACTCAACTATATCTTTAAGGTCATCTAACAGTGTTCGTTGCACTATCATCCCTGATCTCATTTCTTTGGGATATGGCTTCCAACATATAAGCCCCCCCTTTAAAATGATTCTGTAAATGATAACCGTGGTAAAACATCGTATTGTTCGTACAATTTGACGACGAGATCTTCCTTTACCATGAGCGATCTCCGATTTAAATCTTGATTGGTTTTAATTCACCCACAACCTTAACTCTACTCCTATGACATTGACCATCAGGTCCATTCTTTGGAGCCTCACAGTTGCGCAACAAATCAATGAACGCTAACCGATGGAACCCAAACGTCCTGAACGACCGATTACACCCCAATCACTGGAACCAACCTTTCGGCAGGGAAATCTCATGAAGTTTTCCTCTCTTGACTTGTAACCCCTGGTACGTCTGTACGAGCCAAAAATGTGTTACCAACAGTCTCAGCATGATCTCACAAACTTTATACCTCACTGAAATCACAATCTCACCTAATGGGGCAATGTAGGTGCAACGAATTTCTGAACCCGTATGGTCTATTTTATCTTCAACACACGATTCTTCTATGAACTTAACTACTAGTAAACCCATTCTTATATTAACTTTCGTGACTTGGATGGTCTTCGAGCCTTGAGCCCTTGCGGCTAGGTAACCTCAATGATGACATAATCTTATACTTTACCGCCGTGCACTCCTGCACGACAAGCATCGACAACAAACAATAGGCATCGGTATGCGTGGAAAGGTTTTCACCATTTCAACTGCAGTACGACAGATAGACTACAAAAACATGGATACCCCTTTGTTCTCATTCCTCTTTCTCTGAGAAAACTTTCTTTGGTAACCCCTGCTTCATAACCAATGGTGACTGATCGAATGATCAACTCAAACTTTTAAAAACATGCGTAAGGAAGTAGTTTGACTTTCGATTAATCGAAAACGCAATCAAATCAATCTTACGTGCGAAGAGCTACCCGAGGATCACTAAAAGTGACCCAGATACCCGATATATTTTATCTCTTACATACCGTGACCTTTCGGTCCACAGTAAGCCTCGCGAAACCTTAACTACATCTTACCATTTACACTCATGTAAAGCTAAGTATTACTTTGCAATCGTCAGTGCTCGGTGTTTTGGAAACCCACTCTTATTTCACGTTTGCACCCTTACTTACTTTTGAGAACTGATACAACTGATGTTATTCATGCTTCTGTAAGAAACCCTTCGATCATGGGAACATCGCCATTAATTTTAATCTTCACCGATGCGTATTACGCACGATGATATACCCCAGGATGGCGAAACCTAGCTTAAACTTAAACATCATAGACTACTTCAGCTCTTGACTCCACTCCGGAAACTCAAATCGTATTGCAGTTCATGTTGCACATGCTAAACTCTCGACAATCCTCACCGTGGGTGAAAACCCCACCGACCGAAACCACCGAAAAGCCTCTTTGTCAAAATTTCAAATTTTGCATACGATGCATTGTGATTTCTAATCTTTCACTCCCATTCAACTCAAATGTATTTGGGAAAAAGTTAAGATGCCGTACTTTCATGAACATTATTTAATGACTTTCGCCTAATAGCTAGAAATGGCAAGGGAACTGGTACACCCTCAATGTGTTGGTAGTGTGGTGGGTTAGCTGCGATACACCCTATATATAAGCACTAGCGGCATGTGGAAGGTGGGACCCGTACTGAACCGTGGATTTTTATTTTAAAATCATGCACATAAAACTTATTTTGAGAACATTGTCTGATGGGACTATGCCCATAATAGAGCAAATTTATGTTACTTCCTTTATAATTTCGCATGTCCCATATATATATATAGGGTAAGGATCCTGCGAAAACTCCTTTTTTTTGCGAAAACCTAAAAACTAACACTAAAACTTTCATAACTTTTACATACGTTAATATTTTTCTATGAAACTTGCACCAAAAATCTTAAAATTCTATTGTCTTTGATTCTGGAAAAGAAATTGATATTTCGAAGAAAAAAAATTTAGTGCACATGTGTATTATTAGTGCACATGTGCACCATTTTCATTAGTACTACACAAATGAGAATTGTCATGCGAAAACATATTGTTTAGGTTAAAAACATTTAAAAAAAACTAAAATATTCATAGAACTAATGATAATTCTATATATGCACTATAACTATTAGTTATAGTGCACATGTGTAGCATAAAATTTAAAAAAATTTAAAACGTTAAATATATTTTCAGAGTTAAAGATAACACAATTATAAGATTTATGGTGCAATTTCTCTTTTAAAATATTAATGTATACGACACGTATAAAGTGCTTTATTATTAGTGCACATGTGCACTAATAAAAAACCACGAAAAACTAACAAAATTATAACGTATTTGATGCGATTTTTCTAATAAAAACATTAACGCATACTATATGTATGAGTTTTATTTTTAGTGCACATGTGCACTAATAAAAAAACAACGAGACGTTAAAGGCTATTTTAATTTTTTTCCAGAACTAAAGAACTCATAATTCTAAGGTTTTTGGTGCAAATTTTGTTAAAAAATATGATCGTATGAAAAAAGTATGAAGTTTTTAGTATTAGTTTTTAGGTTTTCGCAAAAAGATGTGGTTTTTACATGATCCTTACCCTATATATATATATATATATATATATATATATATATATATATATATATATATATAGGGTAAGGATCATGTGAAAACAACTTTTATTGCGAAAACACGAAAACAAATATTAAAACCTTTATAACTTTTTCATACGTTAATATTTTTTAAAAAATTTTGCACCAAAATCCTTAAAATTATGTTAACTTTATTTCTGGAAAAAAATTTAAAAAAAATCAAAATTTTTTTAAAAATTATTATTGCACAGGTGCAATAATTTTTTTATTATTATTATTGCACATATGCAATAATATTAAAACCTTTATAACTTTTTCATATGTTGAAATGTTTTATAAAAAATCGCATTATAAATCTTATAATTCTTTTATCTTTAATTCTGGAGAAAATTAAAAAAAATTCTACGTTTTTAAAAAAAAATTATTATTGCACATGTGCAATAAAAAATTATTATTGCACATGTGCAATAATATTAAAACCTCTATAATTTTTTCATACGTTAATATTTTTGATAAAAAATTATACCATAGATCTTATAATTCTGTTATCATTAATTGTTGAAAAAATTTAAAAAAAATTAATGTTTTTTTGTTAATATTGCACATGTGTAATATAATTAATACGTATTATTGCACATGTGCAATAATAAAAAAAAACACGAAATTTTATATGTTTAATTTTTTTTCCCCAGAATTAAAGGGGACATAATTTTAAGACTTTTGGTGCAAATATTTAAAAAAAATATTAACGTATGAGGAAGTTATAGAGGTTTTAATATTTGTTTTCGTGTTTTCGCAGTAACATCTTGTTTTTATTTGATCTTTCCCCTATATATATATATATATATATATATATATATATATATATATATATAGGGGAGGGTTCATTGTAGACCCCTTAAAAATGTAGACCCCGTAGGACCTTATTTTAACCATCCGATCTTGATCACGCGGTTCTTTTAAGTGAGGGGTAGGATCGTCATATAAAATTTGTCAAATCCCGTCCTAATTCCTTTGACCTAATTCCTTTGAAAGAACTTATCTGAGAACCCCAAATCCACAGGAGAACCAAAAACGCAATGATAAAATCCCAAATCCACCGGAGAACAACAGGAGATCCGATCGTACGGTCACCACCACCACCATATTACCTTCCGGTTGCCAGAGTTGAAGCCGTAACCGCCGCCGAACATTTCTTTATCCTGCAAATCAGAAACTAAGGTAATCAAAGTCTTACTCAGATTTCTTAAACCCTATTTTAAACTCAAATCTTTAAATTGTTGATAAACTCACGAAATCCATAGATTGTAGGGTAATTTGAGGAAATTTGATGTTCTTGATCTGTTTACTAGAATTAAAATAAACATATATGTATGTAATGTTGCTCGATGAATTTCAGTTTACTCTTCAACATAATTTATGTTTTAAATTCATAGATTCTATGCGTCTCGATGAATTTCTACTCGACGAAGTTATGTTTCTGAAGTAGTCAACACTGAGTCACTGGTTTTTAAAACTCACTGCAGTGGGAGAAGATCACCGTTGTGGTTCCGGGGAGATCGAAAGCTGTGTGTATGAAAAGGGCTGCTTATCTTAAAAAAAACTTTCGGACATTGAAAGGTTCTAATCAGGCTTAATTATTCATGGGTTATGAGGTAATAGTTGTATCCATTTATCATGAGCTCTAGTTCTATACCAATTTTGGATCTTGATAAATGAATAAGTGATGTAATTCATAATATCAAATTTCAGAATTGAAAGATATAATTATCACTGTTTCTTTGCTTCCTAGTCCTTTAACCTAAGTTTTAAGATTTCGATCAATGGATGCCTTTTTGAATTATGTGTCTTGATTACTTTCAAATATACAGAGACTTAGCTATTGTAGTTAGGTTGTATAAATTTTGATAGCTGTAAATTTTGATAGTCAGTGAGTTTAAAACTCTGTTTTACACCCTGTTTCATAAATCTCACTAAACAGAGTGAGTTTAAAACTCACTGTAACTAGAAAGCTTGTCTATGATGACTTTCAAACTCAATCTGTTTAGTGAGTTTAAAAATTTGTGACTCATATATGAGCTTTATATATAAAGCTCATATATGATGAGCTTAAAACTCACTGTTTTATAAAGCTCATATATGAAACTCACTGATTTTCAATATTTATAAGCTCATATATAAAACTCACTGTTCTATAAAGCTCGTATATAAAACTCACTGACTTTCAATATTTCAAATATTTAAAACTCGCTGTTTTATAAAGCTCATATATAAAACTCACTCTTTTTTCAATTTAGAGAGTTTTATTCAAAACATGGATTATAGTGAGTTTAATATAACTTATTCTCATTCACTTTATGTAGTGATTTTTAAAATTCAGTCTTAAAACACATTATAATACTCAAATAATGACCATTGATTTTTTACAGGGTGTTCAATTCCAGATACTTCAATGTGATTGGCTCAGATCCAGATGACGGATTAGGTGAAGCATCGAGGCCTGAACTATGTAAACATGGAAGAATATTGTGTGCATGCTTTGATGCAGCCCGTGGTATCACTAAGGGGCTCAAGGTAATTTATACTTAATTATCTATTTCTGAATATAGATATTATTAAGAATAGTTAATTAAGAAAATCTGATATTGATTATGTGATTGAGGTTCGAGGAACATACTATAAAACCCCTGATGGAACTTGTATAGGGGACTATATTGATGTTAGAGGTCAACATCGTTCGGGTCAACTTTTAATTTTATAATTTGTCTAGACTGCTGTAAAGTAAAAACAATGAGTTTAAAAGAATAAGATAGTTGTTCATCACATTCAGTGAGTTTTAATCTAGAGATGGCATGGCATGAGCTAATTATAGGTTGCTATGTTTATGACATGTACTTTTTGACCGATAGATTCCTCTGTTTTGTGTGCTTTGGTTTGCTTATAATTGTTGTTTTCACTACTTTTTTTGTGATTGAAAGATATTTGGCTACAAAAGTCTTAAGTGTTTTTTTTTATCCATATTATAGTGTTAACCTTGGATATACATGTGCAACAGTGGGTAATGCTTTGAAATATGTAAATGGGCTATATGAGTCAAACAGGTCAAACGGTTCGAAATAGTTTATATGAACTTTTAAATAGGTATATGAGCTTGAGTGAGTTTAAATATGCTATATGAGCTTGAATGAATTGGTAGTTTGTAGTTTTAGAACTCAAAATCGTTATATAGGCTATATGGGTCAAACGGGTCGAAATACGCCTAAATTGTTATCAGAGGTTTAAATCCTTTTTAAAAATACATATTTATTCAACAAATACGCCTAGATTGTTTTTTATTATGTAGTGAGATTAACATGAACCATATTTGTAGTGAGTTTTAATACATTTGACTTCGCTACTTTTAAATCTAATTTTTGATTTTTTTTTCTTTTTGTTTGGGTTTTATTATGTAGTGAGATATCATGGAAAGTAGTATTGAAAGCAGCAATGTTCATCAACGACATGGAAAGGGTAAAGAAGTAGAAAAGGTGAGTGTAACTTCATCTTAATGTTGAATTAAAACTCTTTTTAATGTGAGTTTTAATGTGACCTACAATTCTTCAGTCAGTGAGTTTTAAAAAACTCACTTTAAGTTTTAATCAACTGAATATGTAACTCAAAAGTGTTTTTTATTGCAGTGAGTTTTATTACAGTTTGTTATATAAACTGATCAGTGAGTTATATTGCACAAAAGTGTTTTTTATTGCAGTGAGTTTTATTACAGGTTGTTATATAAACTCATCAATGAGTTATATTGCAGTGAGTTATTTATAACTAACCAAGTTTTATTAAACTCATTAGAATAAAACTCACTGAATTTTAACTCAGTGAGTTTATAACTAACCAAGTTTTATTAAACTTAGTGAGTTAATTTTGTAACTCAGTGAGTTTTATTTATAACTCAGTGAGTTTTATCTATAACTCACTGAATTTTAACTCAGTGAGTTTTATTTATAACTAACCAAGTTTATTAAACTCATTAGAATAAAACTCACTGAATTTTAACTCAGTGAGTTTTATTTATAACTAACTGAGTTTTAACTCAGTAATTTTGTAACTCAGTGAGTTTTATTTATAATTTGGAGTGAGTTCTAAACTCAATAGTAAGTTTTATAATTTGAAGTGAGTTTAAAAATAAACAACGAGTTTTATAATTAAAGTGAGTTTTATAATTAAAGTGAGTTTTATAATTTGAAGTGAGTTTTAAACTCAAACTGGCTACAAATTATAAAACTCACTTTATAATCTCACTGTTAGTTATAAAACTCACTGTAAATTTAAAACTCACCGTTGAGTTGAAAATTCACTATTATAAAGCTCACTTTATTATCTCATTGTTGAGTTTTAAAACTCATCGTTGAGTTTAAAACTCACTGCAAATTATAAAACTCACTTTATTATCTCACATTTATTTTAAACTCACTGCAAATTTAAAACTCACTGTTATGTATTAAAACTCACTACAAATTATAAAACTCACTGCAAATTATAAAACTCACTACCAGTTTAATTTCGGCGAGTTTTACTGTAACACCCCAAATTTCACAGGTACATGATAAATACGTGTTTATATTATCACTACGTGAGTTTAATTGATAAATATGGTAAACTATGCATTAGATAGATTGCATGTGTTAGAAATACGTATTCTATAGCTAAAATGATAAAAAATGCATAAACGAATAAGTTAAACGGCAAAGAAAGTAAAATATAAGATGGATATGTGTTGGTACAAATAACATGATGATATATGTGTGAATTGATAGATGTATACATGTGAATACGTGTGTTAGTAGTTAATGGAAAAGTAGAAGGGCTAAAAATGTAATTTATATAAAGTT